>JALBCR010002909.1:0-273590 GCA_030710515.1 Abscondita cerata
ATTTGTAACAGAAACAAACCGAAAATTTTATCAAAACTCTTAAACGACTGATGATACGTAATATGTGGTAAAGGTAATAGTGTCTTCAGAGCACGAAAAACATTTTGTTAAGAATAACTTTTTTTCCTAAAATGAATAACAAGAAAGTTATTGTAGTAAGGAAAATTTGTAACGGAAACAAACCGAAAATTTTATCAAAACTCTTAAACTACTGATGATACGTAATATGTGCTAAAGGTAATAGTGTCTTCAGAGCACGCAAAACATTTTGTAAAGAATAACTTTTTTCCTAAAATGAATAATAAGAAAGTTATTGTAGTAAGGAAAATTTGTAACGGAAACAAATCGAAAATTTTTATCAAAACTCTTAAACGACTGATGATACGTAATATGTGCTAAAGGTAATAGTGTCTTCAGAGCACGAAAAACATTTTGTAAAGAATAACTTTTTTCCTAAAATGAATAATAAGAAAGTTATTGTAGTAAGGAAAATTTGTAACGGAAACAAACCCAAAATTTTTATCAAAACTCTTAAACGACTGATGATACGTAATATGTGCTAAAGGTAATATGTGTCTTCAGAGCACGCAAAACATTTTATTAAGGATTACTTTTTTTTCCTAAAATGAATAATAAGAAAGTTATTGTAAGGAAAATTTGTAACGGAAACAAATCGAAAATTTTTATCAAAACTCTTAAACGACTGATGATACGTAATATGTGCTAAAGGTAATAGTGTCTTCAGAGCACGAAAAACATTTTGTAAAGAATAACTTTTTTCCTAAAATGAATAATAAGAAAGTTATTGTAGTAAGGAAAATTTGTAACAGAAACAAACCGAAAATTTTATCAAAACTCTTAAACGACTGATGATACGTAATATGTGCTAAAGGTAATTAGTGTCTTCAGAGCACGAAAAACATTTTGTAAAGAATAACTTTTTTTCCTAAAATGAATAATAAGAAAGTTATTGTAGTAAGGAAAATTTGTAACGGAAACAAACCGAAAATTTTTATCAAAACTCTTAAACGACTGATGATACGTAATATGTGCTAAAGGTAATAGTGTCTTCAGAGCACGAAAAACATTTTGTAAAGAATAACTTTTTTCCTAAAATGAATAATAAGAAAGTTATTGTAGTAAGGAAAATTTGTAACGGAAACAAACCGAAAATTTTATCAAAACTCTTAAACGACTGATGATACGTAATATGTGCTAAAGGTAATAGTGTCTTCAGAGCACGAAAAACATTTTGTAAAGAATAACTTTTTTCCTAAAATGAATAATAAGAAAGTTATTGTAGTAAGGAAAATTTGTAACGGAAACAAACCGAAAATTTTTATCAAAACTCTTAAACGACTGATGATACGTAATATGTGCTAAAGGTAATAGTGTCTTCAGAGCACGAAAAACATTTTGTAAAGAATAACTTTTTTTCCTAAAATGAATAATAAGAAAGTTATTGTAGTAAGGAAAATTTGTAACGGAAACAAACCCAAAATTTTTATCAAAACTCTTAAACGACTGATGATACGTAATATGTGCTAAAGGTAATAGTGTCTTCAGAGCACGAAAAACATTTTGTAAAGAATAACTTTTTTCCTAAAATGAATAATAAGAAAGTTATTGTAAGTAAGGAAAATTTGTAACGGAAACAAACCGAAAATTTTTATCAAAACTCTTAAACGACTGATGATACGTAATATGTGCTAAAGGTAATAGTGTCTTCAGAGCACGAAAAACATTTTGTAAAGAATAACTTTTTTCCTAAAATGAATAATAAGAAAGTTATTGTAAGTAAGGAAAATTTGTAACGGAAACAAACCGAAAATTTTTATCAAAACTCTTAAACGACTGATGATACGTAATATGTGCTAAAGGTAATAGTGTCTTCAGAGCACGAAAAACATTTTGTAAAGAATAACTTTTTTCCTAAAATGAATAATAAGAAAGTTATTGTAGTAAGGAAAATTTGTAACGGAAACAAACCGAAAATTTTATCAAAACTCTTAAACGACTGATGATACGTAATATGTGCTAAAGGTAATAGTGTCTTCAGAGCACGAAAAACATTTTGTAAAGAATAACTTTTTTCCTAAAATGAATAATAAGAAAGTTATTGTAGTAAGGAAAATTTGTAACGGAAACAAACCGAAAATTTTTATCAAAACTCTTAAACGACTGATGATACGTAATATGTGCTAAAGGTAATAGTGTCTTCAGAGCACGAAAAACATTTTGTAAAGAATAACTTTTTTTCCTAAAATGAATAATAAGAAAGTTATTGTAGTAAGGAAAATTTGTAACGGAAACAAACCGAAAATTTTTATCAAAACTCTTAAACGACTGATGATACGTAATATGTGCTAAAGGTAATAGTGTCTTCAGAGCACGAAAAACATTTTGTAAAGAATAACTTTTTTCCTAAAATGAATAATAAGAAAGTTATTGTAGTAAGGAAAATTTGTAACGAAACAAACCGAAAATTTTTATCAAAACTCTTAAACGACTGATGATACGTAATATGTGCTAAAGGTAATAGTGTCTTCAGAGCACGAAAAACATTTTGTAAAGAATAACTTTTTTTCCTAAAATGAATAATAAGAAAGTTATTGTAGTAAGGAAAATTTGTAACGGAAACAAACCGAAAATTTTTATCAAAACTCTTAAACGACTGATGATACGTAATATGTGCTAAAGGTAATAGTGTCTTCAGAGCACGAAAAACATTTTGTAAAGAATAACTTTTTTTCCTAAAATGAATAATAAGAAAGTTATTGTAGTAAGGAAAATTTGTAACGGAAACAAACCGAAAATTTTTATCAAAACTCTTAAACGACTGATGATACGTAATATGTGCTAAAGGTAATAGTGTCTTCAGAGCACGAAAAACATTTTGTAAAGAATAACTTTTTTCCTAAAATGAATAATAAGAAAGTTATTGTAGTAAGGAAAATTTGTAACGGAAACAAACCGAAAATTTTATCAAAACTCTTAAACGACTGATGATACGTAATATGTGCTAAAGGTAATAGTGTCTTCAGAGCACGAAAAACATTTTGTAAAGAATAACTTTTTTCCTAAAATGAATAATAAGAAAGTTATTGTAGTAAGGAAAATTTGTAACGGAAACAAACCGAAATTTTTTATCAAAACTCTTAAACGACTGCTGATACGTAATATGTGCTAAAGGTAATAGTGTCTTCAGAGCACGAAAAACATTTTGTAAAGAATAACTTTTTTTCCTAAAATGAATAATAAGAAAGTTATTGTAGTAAGGAAAATTTGTAACGGAAACAAACCGAAAATTTTTATCAAAACTCTTAAACGACTGATGATACGTAATATGTGCTAAAGGTAATAGTGTCTTCAGAGCACGAAAAACATTTTGTAAAGAATAACTTTTTTCCTAAAATGAATAATAAGAAAGTTATTGTAGTAAGGAAAATTTGTAACGGAAACAAACCGAAAATTTTTATCAAAACTCTTAAACGACTGATGATACGTAATATGTGCTAAAGGTAATAGTGTCTTCAGAGCACGAAAAACATTTTGTAAAGAATAACTTTTTTTCCTAAAATGAATAATAAGAAAGTTATTGTAGTAAGGAAAATTTGTAACGGAAACAAACCGAAAATTTTATCAAAACTCTTAAACGACTGATGATACGTAATATGTGCTAAAGGTAATAGTGTCTTCAGAGCACGAAAAACATTTTGTAAAGAATAACTTTTTTTCCTAAAATGAATAATAAGAAAGTTATTGTAGTAAGGAAAATTTGTAACGGAAACAAACCGAAAATTTTTATCAAAACTCTTAAACGACTGATGATACGTAATATGTGCTAAAGGTAATAGTGTCTTCAGAGCACGAAAAACATTTTGTAAAGAATAACTTTTTTTCCTAAAATGAATAATAAGAAAGTTATTGTAGTAAGGAAAATTTGTAACGGAAACAAACCGAAAATTTTTATCAAAACTCTTAAACGACTGATGATACGTAATATGTGCTAAAGGTAATAGTGTCTTCAGAGCACGAAAAACATTTTGTAAAGAATAACTTTTTTCCTAAAATGAATAATAAGAAAGTTATTGTAGTAAGGAAAATTTGTAACGGAAACAAACCGAAAATTTTTATCAAAACTCTTAAACGACTGATGATACGTAATATGTGCTAAAGGTAATAGTGTCTTCAGAGCACGAAAAACATTTTGTAAAGAATAACTTTTTTTCCTAAAATGAATAATAAGAAAGTTATTGTAGTAAGGAAAATTTGTAACGGAAACAAACCGAAAATTTTATCAAAACTCTTAAACGACTGATGATACGTAATATGTGCTAAAGGTAATAGTGTCTTCAGAGCACGAAAAACATTTTGTAAAGAATAACTTTTTTTCCTAAAATGAATAATAAGAAAGTTATTGTAGTAAGGAAAATTTGTAACGGAAACAAACCGAAAATTTTTATCAAAACTCTTAAACGACTGATGATACGTAATATGTGCTAAAGGTAATAGTGTCTTCAGAGCACGAAAAACATTTTGTAAAGAATAACTTTTTTCCTAAAATGAATAATAAGAAAGTTATTGTAGTAAGGAAAATTTGTAACGGAAACAAACCGAAAATTTTTATCAAAACTCTTAAACGACTGATGATACGTAATATGTGCTAAAGGTAATAGTGTCTTCAGAGCACGAAAAACATTTTGTAAAGAATAACTTTTTTCCTAAAATGAATAATAAGAAAGTTATTGTAGTAAGGAAAATTTGTAACGGAAACAAACCGAAATTTTTATCAAAACTCTTAAACGACTGATGATACGTAATATGTGCTAAAGGTAATAGTGTCTTCAGAGCACGAAAAACATTTTGTAAAGAATAACTTTTTTCCTAAAATGAATAATAAGAAAGTTATTGTAGTAAGGAAAATTTGTAACGGAAACAAACCGAAAATTTTTATCAAAACTCTTAAACGACTGATGATACGTAATATGTGCTAAAGGTAATAGTGTCTTCAGAGCACGAAAAACATTTTGTAAAGAATAACTTTTTTTCCTAAAATGAATAATAAGAAAGTTATTGTAGTAAGGAAAATTTGTAACGGAAACAAACCGAAAATTTTTATCAAAACTCTTAAACGACTGATGATACGTAATATGTGCTAAAGGTAATAGTGTCTTCAGAGCACGAAAAACATTTTGTAAAGAATAACTTTTTTTCCTAAAATGAATAATAAGAAAGTTATTGTAGTAAGGAAAATTTGTAACGGAAACAAACCGAAAATTTTTATCAAAACTCTTAAACGACTGATGATACGTAATATGTGCTAAAGGTAATAGTGTCTTCAGAGCACGAAAAACATTTTGTAAAGAATAACTTTTTTCCTAAAATGAATAATAAGAAAGTTATTGTAGTAAGGAAAATTTGTAACGGAAACAAACCGAAAATTTTTATCAAAACTCTTAAACGACTGATGATACGTAATATGTGCTAAAGGTAATAGTGTCTTCAGAGCACGAAAAACATTTTGTAAAGAATAACTTTTTTCCTAAAATGAATAATAAGAAAGTTATTGTAGTAAGGAAAATTTGTAACGGAAACAAACCGAAAATTTTTATCAAAACTCTTAAACGACTGATGATACGTAATATGTGCTAAAGGTAATAGTGTCTTCAGAGCACGAAAAACATTTTGTAAAGAATAACTTTTTTCCTAAAATGAATAATAAGAAAGTTATTGTAGTAAGGAAAATTTGTAACGGAAACAAACCGAAAATTTTATCAAAACTCTTAAACGACTGATGATACGTAATATGTGCTAAAGGTAATAGTGTCTTCAGAGCACGAAAAACATTTTGTAAAGAATAACTTTTTTCCTAAAATGAATAATAAGAAAGTTATTGTAGTAAGGAAAATTTGTAACGGAAACAAACCGAAAATTTTATCAAAACTCTTAAACGACTGATGATACGTAATATGTGCTAAAGGTAATAGTGTCTTCAGAGCACGAAAAACATTTTGTAAAGAATAACTTTTTTCCTAAAATGAATAATAAGAAAGTTATTGTAGTAAGGAAAATTTGTAACGGAAACAAACCGAAAATTTTATCAAAACTCTTAAACGACTGATGATACGTAATATGTGCTAAAGGTAATAGTGTCTTCAGAGCACGAAAAACATTTTGTAAAGAATAACTTTTTTTCCTAAAATGAATAATAAGAAAGTTATTGTAGTAAGGAAAATTTGTAACGGAAACAAACCGAAAATTTTTATCAAAACTCTTAAACGACTGATGATACGTAATATGTGCTAAAGGTAATAGTGTCTTCAGAGCACGAAAAACATTTTGTAAAGAATAACTTTTTTTCCTAAAATGAATAATAAGAAAGTTATTGTAGTAAGGAAAATTTGTAACGGAAACAAACCGAAAATTTTTATCAAAACTCTTAAACGACTGATGATACGTAATATGTGCTAAAGGTAATAGTGTCTTCAGAGCACGAAAAACATTTTGTAAAGAATAACTTTTTTCCTAAAATGAATAATAAGAAAGTTATTGTAGTAAGGAAAATTTGTAACGGAAACAAACCGAAAATTTTTATCAAAACTCTTAAACGACTGATGATACGTAATATGTGCTAAAGGTAATAGTGTCTTCAGAGCACGAAAAACATTTTGTAAAGAATAACTTTTTTTCCTAAAATGAATAATAAGAAAGTTATTGTAGTAAGGAAAATTTGTAACGGAAACAAACCGAAAATTTTTATCAAAACTCTTAAACGACTGATGATACGTAATATGTGCTAAAGGTAATAGTGTCTTCAGAGCACGAAAAACATTTTGTAAAGAATAACTTTTTTTCCTAAAATGAATAATAAGAAAGTTATTGTAGTAAGGAAAATTTGTAACGGAAACAAACCGAAAATTTTTATCAAAACTCTTAAACGACTGATGATACGTAATATGTGCTAAAGGTAATAGTGTCTTCAGAGCACGAAAAACATTTTGTAAAGAATAACTTTTTTCCTAAAATGAATAATAAGAAAGTTATTGTAGTAAGGAAAATTTGTAACGGAAACAAACCGAAAATTTTTATCAAAACTCTTAAACGACTGATGATACGTAATATGTGCTAAAGGTAATAGTGTCTTCAGAGCACGAAAAACATTTTGTAAAGAATAACTTTTTTTCCTAAAATGAATAATAAGAAAGTTATTGTAGTAAGGAAAATTTGTAACGGAAACAAACCGAAAATTTTTATCAAAACTCTTAAACGACTGATGATACGTAATATGTGCTAAAGGTAATAGTGTCTTCAGAGCACGAAAAACATTTTGTAAAGAATAACTTTTTTTCCTAAAATGAATAATAAGAAAGTTATTGTAGTAAGGAAAATTTGTAACGGAAACAAACCGAAAATTTTTATCAAAACTCTTAAACGACTGATGATACGTAATATGTGCTAAAGGTAATAGTGTCTTCAGAGCACGAAAAACATTTTGTAAAGAATAACTTTTTTCCTAAAATGAATAATAAGAAAGTTATTGTAGTAAGGAAAATTTGTAACGGAAACAAACCGAAAATTTTTATCAAAACTCTTAAACGACTGATGATACGTAATATGTGCTAAAGGTAATAGTGTCTTCAGAGCACGAAAAACATTTTGTAAAGAATAACTTTTTTTCCTAAAATGAATAATAAGAAAGTTATTGTAGTAAGGAAAATTTGTAACGGAAACAAACCGAAAATTTTTATCAAAACTCTTAAACGACTGATGATACGTAATATGTGCTAAAGGTAATAGTGTCTTCAGAGCACGAAAAACATTTTGTAAAGAATAACTTTTTTCCTAAAATGAATAATAAGAAAGTTATTGTAGTAAGGAAAATTTGTAACGGAAACAAACCGAAATTTTTATCAAAACTCTTAAACGACTGATGATACGTAATATGTGCTAAAGGTAATAGTGTCTTCAGAGCACGAAAAACATTTTGTAAAGAATAACTTTTTTTCCTAAAATGAATAATAAGAAAGTTATTGTAGTAAGGAAAATTTGTAACGGAAACAAACCGAAAATTTTTATCAAAACTCTTAAACGACTGATGATACGTAATATGTGCTAAAGGTAATAGTGTCTTCAGAGCACGAAAAACATTTTGTAAAGAATAACTTTTTTTCCTAAAATGAATAATAAGAAAGTTATTGTAGTAAGGAAAATTTGTAACGGAAACAAACCGAAAATTTTTATCAAAACTCTTAAACGACTGATGATACGTAATATGTGCTAAAGGTAATAGTGTCTTCAGAGCACGAAAAACATTTTGTAAAGAATAACTTTTTTCCTAAAATGAATAATAAGAAAGTTATTGTAGTAAGGAAAATTTGTAACGGAAACAAACCGAAAATTTTTATCAAAACTCTTAAACGACTGATGATACGTAATATGTGCTAAAGGTAATAGTGTCTTCAGAGCACGAAAAACATTTTGTAAAGAATAACTTTTTTCCTAAAATGAATAATAAGAAAGTTATTGTAGTAAGGAAAATTTGTAACGGAAACAAACCGAAAATTTTTATCAAAACTCTTAAACGACTGATGATACGTAATATGTGCTAAAGGTAATAGTGTCTTCAGAGCACGAAAAACATTTTGTAAAGAATAACTTTTTTCCTAAAATGAATAATAAGAAAGTTATTGTAGTAAGGAAAATTTGTAACGGAAACAAACCGAAAATTTTTATCAAAACTCTTAAACGACTGATGATACGTAATATGTGCTAAAGGTAATAGTGTCTTCAGAGCACGAAAAACATTTTGTAAAGAATAACTTTTTTTCCTAAAATGAATAATAAGAAAGTTATTGTAGTAAGGAAAATTTGTAACGGAAACAAACCGAAAATTTTTATCAAAACTCTTAAACGACTGATGATACGTAATATGTGCTAAAGGTAATAGTGTCTTCAGAGCACGAAAAACATTTTGTAAAGAATAACTTTTTTCCTAAAATGAATAATAAGAAAGTTATTGTAGTAAGGAAAATTTGTAACGGAAACAAACCGAAAATTTTTATCAAAACTCTTAAACGACTGATGATACGTAATATGTGCTAAAGGTAATAGTGTCTTCAGAGCACGAAAAACATTTTGTAAAGAATAACTTTTTTCCTAAAATGAATAATAAGAAAGTTATTGTAGTAAGGAAAATTTGTAACGGAAACAAACCGAAAATTTTTATCAAAACTCTTAAACGACTGATGATACGTAATATGTGCTAAAGGTAATAGTGTCTTCAGAGCACGAAAAACATTTTGTAAAGAATAACTTTTTTCCTAAAATGAATAATAAGAAAGTTATTGTAGTAAGGAAAATTTGTAACGGAAACAAACCGAAAATTTTTATCAAAACTCTTAAACGACTGATGATACGTAATATGTGCTAAAGGTAATAGTGTCTTCAGAGCACGAAAAACATTTTGTAAAGAATAACTTTTTTCCTAAAATGAATAATAAGAAAGTTATTGTAAGTAAGGAAAATTTGTAACGGAAACAAACCGAAAATTTTTATCAAAACTCTTAAACGACTGATGATACGTAATATGTGCTAAAGGTAATAGTGTCTTCAGAGCACGAAAAACATTTTGTAAAGAATAACTTTTTTTCCTAAAATGAATAATAAGAAAGTTATTGTAGTAAGGAAAATTTGTAACGGAAACAAACCGAAAATTTTTATCAAAACTCTTAAACGACTGATGATACGTAATATGTGCTAAAGGTAATAGTGTCTTCAGAGCACGAAAAACATTTTGTAAAGAATAACTTTTTTTCCTAAAATGAATAATAAGAAAGTTATTGTAAGTAAGGAAAATTTGTAACGGAAACAAACCGAAAATTTTTATCAAAACTCTTAAACGACTGATGATACGTAATATGTGTTAAAGGTAATAGTGTCTTCAGAGCACGAAAAACATTTTGTAAAGAATAACTTTTTTCCTAAAATGAATAATAAGAAAGTTATTGTAGTAAGGAAAATTTGTAACGGAAACAAACCGAAAATTTTTATCAAAACTCTTAAACGACTGATGATACGTAATATGTGCTAAAGGTAATAGTGTCTTCAGAGCACGAAAAACATTTTGTAAAGAATAACTTTTTTCCTAAAATGAATAATAAGAAAGTTATTGTAAGTAAGGAAAATTTGTAACGGAAACAAACCGAAAATTTTTATCAAAACTCTTAAACGACTGATGATACGTAATATGTGCTAAAGGTAATAGTGTCTTCAGAGCACGAAAAACATTTTGTAAAGAATAACTTTTTTCCTAAAATGAATAATAAGAAAGTTATTGTAGTAAGGAAAATTTGTAACGGAAACAAACCGAAAATTTTTATCAAAACTCTTAAACGACTGATGATACGTAATATGTGCTAAAGGTAATAGTGTCTTCAGAGCACGAAAAACATTTTGTAAAGAATAACTTTTTTTCCTAAAATGAATAATAAGAAAGTTATTGTAAGTAAGGAAAATTTGTAACGGAAACAAACCGAAAATTTTTATCAAAACTCTTAAACGACTGATGATACGTAATATGTGCTAAAGGTAATAGTGTCTTCAGAGCACGAAAAACATTTTGTAAAGAATAACTTTTTTCCTAAAATGAATAATAAGAAAGTTATTGTAGTAAGGAAAATTTGTAACGGAAACAAACCGAAATTTTTATCAAAACTCTTAAACGACTGATGATACGTAATATGTGCTAAAGGTAATAGTGTCTTCAGAGCACGAAAAACATTTTGTAAAGAATAACTTTTTTCCTAAAATGAATAATAAGAAAGTTATTGTAAGTAAGGAAAATTTGTAACGGAAACAAACCGAAAATTTTTATCAAAACTCTTAAACGACTGATGATACGTAATATGTGCTAAAGGTAATAGTGTCTTCAGAGCACGAAAAACATTTTGTAAAGAATAACTTTTTTCCTAAAATGAATAATAAGAAAGTTATTGTAGTAAGGAAAATTTGTAACGGAAACAAACCGAAAACTCTTCAACGACTGATGATACGTAATATGTGCTAAAGGTAATAGTGTCTTCAGAGCACGAAAAACATTTTGTAAAGAATAACTTTTTTCCTAAAATGAATAATAAGAAAGTTATTGTAGTAAGGAAAATTTGTAACGGAAACAAACCGAAAATTTTTATCAAAACTCTTAAACGACTGATGATACGTAATATGTGCTAAAGGTAATAGTGTCTTCAGAGCACGAAAAACATTTTGTAAAGAATAACTTTTTTTCCTAAAATGAATAATAAGAAAGTTATTGTAAGTAAGGAAAATTTGTAACGGAAACAAACCGAAAATTTTTATCAAAACTCTTAAACGACTGATGATACGTAATATGTGCTAAAGGTAATAGTGTCTTCAGAGCACGAAAAACATTTTGTAAAGAATAACTTTTTTCCTAAAATGAATAATAAGAAAGTTATTGTAAGTAAGGAAAATTTGTAACGGAAACAAACCGAAAATTTTTATCAAAACTCTTAAACGACTGATGATACGTAATATGTGCTAAAGGTAATAGTGTCTTCAGAGCACGAAAAACATTTTGTAAAGAATAACTTTTTTTCCTAAAATGAATAATAAGAAAGTTATTGTAGTAAGGAAAATTTGTAACGGAAACAAACCGAAATTTTTTATCAAAACTCTTAAACGACTGATGATACGTAATATGTGCTAAAGGTAATAGTGTCTTCAGAGCACGAAAAACATTTTGTAAAGAATAACTTTTTTCCTAAAATGAATAATAAGAAAGTTATTGTAAGTAAGGAAAATTTGTAACGGAAACAAACCGAAAATTTTTATCAAAACTCTTAAACGACTGATGATACGTAATATGTGCTAAAGGTAATAGTGTCTTCAGAGCACGAAAAACATTTTGTAAAGAATAACTTTTTTCCTAAAATGAATAATAAGAAAGTTATTGTAGTAAGGAAAATTTGTAACGGAAACAAACCGAAAATTTTTATCAAAACTCTTAAACGACTGATGATACGTAATATGTGCTAAAGGTAATAGTGTCTTCAGAGCACGAAAAACATTTTGTAAAGAATAACTTTTTTCCTAAAATGAATAATAAGAAAGTTATTGTAAGTAAGGAAAATTTGTAACGGAAACAAACCGAAAATTTTTATCAAAACTCTTAAACGACTGATGATACGTAATATGTGCTAAAGGTAATAGTGTCTTCAGAGCACGAAAAACATTTTGTAAAGAATAACTTTTTTCCTAAAATGAATAATAAGAAAGTTATTGTAGTAAGGAAAATTTGTAACGGAAACAAACCGAAAATTTTTATCAAAACTCTTAAACGACTGATGATACGTAATATGTGCTAAAGGTAATAGTGTCTTCAGAGCACGAAAAACATTTTGTAAAGAATAACTTTTTTCCTAAAATGAATAATAAGAAAGTTATTGTAAGTAAGGAAAATTTGTAACGGAAACAAACCGAAAATTTTTATCAAAACTCTTAAACGACTGATGATACGTAATATGTGCTAAAGGTAATAGTGTCTTCAGAGCACGAAAAACATTTTGTAAAGAATAACTTTTTTCCTAAAATGAATAATAAGAAAGTTATTGTAGTAAGGAAAATTTGTAACGGAAACAAACCGAAAATTTTTATCAAAACTCTTAAACGACTGATGATACGTAATATGTGCTAAAGGTAATAGTGTCTTCAGAGCACGAAAAACATTTTGTAAAGAATAACTTTTTTCCTAAAATGAATAATAAGAAAGTTATTGTAAGTAAGGAAAATTTGTAACGGAAACAAACCGAAAATTTTTATCAAAACTCTTAAACGACTGATGATACGTAATATGTGCTAAAGGTAATAGTGTCTTCAGAGCACGAAAAACATTTTGTAAAGAATAACTTTTTTTCCTAAAATGAATAATAAGAAAGTTATTGTAGTAAGGAAAATTTGTAACGGAAACAAACCGAAAATTTTTATCAAAACTCTTAAACGACTGATGATACGTAATATGTGCTAAAGGTAATAGTGTCTTCAGAGCACGAAAAACATTTTGTAAAGAATAACTTTTTTCCTAAAATGAATAATAAGAAAGTTATTGTAAGTAAGGAAAATTTGTAACGGAAACAAACCGAAAATTTTTATCAAAACTCTTAAACGACTGATGATACGTAATATGTGCTAAAGGTAATAGTGTCTTCAGAGCACGAAAAACATTTTGTAAAGAATAACTTTTTTTCCTAAAATGAATAATAAGAAAGTTATTGTAAGTAAGGAAAATTTGTAACGGAAACAAACCGAAAATTTTTATCAAAACTCTTAAACGACTGATGATACGTAATATGTGCTAAAGGTAATAGTGTCTTCAGAGCACGAAAAACATTTTGTAAAGAATAACTTTTTTCCTAAAATGAATAATAAGAAAGTTATTGTAAGTAAGGAAAATTTGTAACGGAAACAAACCGAAAATTTTTATCAAAACTCTTAAACGACTGATGATACGTAATATGTGCTAAAGGTAATAGTGTCTTCAGAGCACGAAAAACATTTTGTAAAGAATAACTTTTTTCCTAAAATGAATAATAAGAAAGTTATTGTAGTAAGGAAAATTTGTAACGGAAACAAACCGAAATTTTTATCAAAACTCTTAAACGACTGATGATACGTAATATGTGCTAAAGGTAATAGTGTCTTCAGAGCACGAAAAACATTTTGTAAAGAATAACTTTTTTCCTAAAATGAATAATAAGAAAGTTATTGTAGTAAGGAAAATTTGTAACGGAAACAAACCGAAAATTTTTATCAAAACTCTTAAACGACTGATGATACGTAATATGTGCTAAAGGTAATAGTGTCTTCAGAGCACGAAAAACATTTTGTAAAGAATAACTTTTTTCCTAAAATGAATAATAAGAAAGTTATTGTAAGTAAGGAAAATTTGTAACGGAAACAAACCGAAAATTTTTATCAAAACTCTTAAACGACTGATGATACGTAATATGTGCTAAAGGTAATAGTGTCTTCAGAGCACGAAAAACATTTTGTAAAGAATAACTTTTTTCCTAAAATGAATAATAAGAAAGTTATTGTAAGTAAGGAAAATTTGTAACGGAAACAAACCGAAAATTTTTATCAAAACTCTTAAACGACTGATGATACGTAATATGTGCTAAAGGTAATAGTGTCTTCAGAGCACGAAAAACATTTTGTAAAGAATAACTTTTTTCCTAAAATGAATAATAAGAAAGTTATTGTAAGTAAGGAAAATTTGTAACGGAAACAAACCGAAAATTTTTATCAAAACTCTTAAACGACTGATGATACGTAATATGTGCTAAAGGTAATAGTGTCTTCAGAGCACGAAAAACATTTTGTAAAGAATAACTTTTTTCCTAAAATGAATAATAAGAAAGTTATTGTAAGTAAGGAAAATTTGTAACGGAAACAAACCGAAAATTTTTATCAAAACTCTTAAACGACTGATGATACGTAATATGTGCTAAAGGTAATAGTGTCTTCAGAGCACGAAAAACATTTTGTAAAGAATAACTTTTTTCCTAAAATGAATAATAAGAAAGTTATTGTAGTAAGGAAAATTTGTAACGGAAACAAACCGAAAATTTTTATCAAAACTCTTAAACGACTGATGATACGTAATATGTGCTAAAGGTAATAGTGTCTTCAGAGCACGAAAAACATTTTGTAAAGAATAACTTTTTTCCTAAAATGAATAATAAGAAAGTTATTGTAAGTAAGGAAAATTTGTAACGGAAACAAACCGAAAATTTTTATCAAAACTCTTAAACGACTGATGATACGTAATATGTGCTAAAGGTAATAGTGTCTTCAGAGCACGAAAAACATTTTGTAAAGAATAACTTTTTTCCTAAAATGAATAATAAGAAAGTTATTGTAGTAAGGAAAATTTGTAACGGAAACAAACCGAAATTTTTATCAAAACTCTTAAACGACTGATGATACGTAATATGTGCTAAAGGTAATAGTGTCTTCAGAGCACGAAAAACATTTTGTAAAGAATAACTTTTTTCCTAAAATGAATAATAAGAAAGTTATTGTAGTAAGGAAAATTTGTAACGGAAACAAACCGAAAATTTTTATCAAAACTCTTAAACGACTGATGATACGTAATATGTGCTAAAGGTAATAGTGTCTTCAGAGCACGAAAAACATTTTGTAAAGAATAACTTTTTTCCTAAAATGAATAATAAGAAAGTTATTGTAGTAAGGAAAATTTGTAACGGAAACAAACCGAAAATTTTTATCAAAACTCTTAAACGACTGATGATACGTAATATGTGCTAAAGGTAATAGTGTCTTCAGAGCACGAAAAACATTTTGTAAAGAATAACTTTTTTCCTAAAATGAATAATAAGAAAGTTATTGTAAGTAAGGAAAATTTGTAACGGAAACAAACCGAAAATTTTTATCAAAACTCTTAAACGACTGATGATACGTAATATGTGCTAAAGGTAATAGTGTCTTCAGAGCACGAAAAACATTTTGTAAAGAATAACTTTTTTTCCTAAAATGAATAATAAGAAAGTTATTGTAGTAAGGAAAATTTGTAACGGAAACAAACCGAAAATTTTTATCAAAACTCTTAAACGACTGATGATACGTAATATGTGCTAAAGGTAATAGTGTCTTCAGAGCACGAAAAACATTTTGTAAAGAATAACTTTTTTCCTAAAATGAATAATAAGAAAGTTATTGTAGTAAGGAAAATTTGATACGGAAACAAACCGAAATTTTTTATCAAAACTCTTAAACGACTGATGATACGTAATATGTGCTAAAGGTAATAGTGTCTTCAGAGCACGAAAAACATTTTGTAAAGAATAACTTTTTTCCTAAAATGAATAATAAGAAAGTTATTGTAAGTAAGGAAAATTTGTAACGGAAACAAACCGAAAATTTTTATCAAAACTCTTAAACGACTGATGATACGTAATATGTGCTAAAGGTAATAGTGTCTTCAGAGCACGAAAAACATTTTGTAAAGAATAACTTTTTTCCTAAAATGAATAATAAGAAAGTTATTGTAGTAAGGAAAATTTGTAACGGAAACAAACCGAAAATTTTTATCAAAACTCTTAAACGACTGATGATACGTAATATGTGCTAAAGGTAATAGTGTCTTCAGAGCACGAAAAACATTTTGTAAAGAATAACTTTTTTCCTAAAATGAATAATAAGAAAGTTATTGTAGTAAGGAAAATTTGTAACGGAAACAAACCGAAAATTTTTATCAAAACTCTTAAACGACTGATGATACGTAATATGTGCTAAAGGTAATAGTGTCTTCAGAGCACGAAAAACATTTTGTAAAGAATAACTTTTTTCCTAAAATGAATAATAAGAAAGTTATTGTAGTAAGGAAAATTTGTAACGGAAACAAACCGAAATTTTTATCAAAACTCTTAAACGACTGATGATACGTAATATGTGCTAAAGGTAATAGTGTCTTCAGAGCACGAAAAACATTTTGTAAAGAATAACTTTTTTCCTAAAATGAATAATAAGAAAGTTATTGTAGTAAGGAAAATTTGTAACGGAAACAAACCGAAAATTTTTATCAAAACTCTTAAACGACTGATGATACGTAATATGTGCTAAAGGTAATAGTGTCTTCAGAGCACGAAAAACATTTTGTAAAGAATAACTTTTTTCCTAAAATGAATAATAAGAAAGTTATTGTAGTAAGGAAAATTTGTAACGGAAACAAACCGAAAATTTTATCAAAACTCTTAAACGACTGATGATACGTAATATGTGCTAAAGGTAATAGTGTCTTCAGAGCACGAAAAACATTTTGTAAAGAATAACTTTTTTCCTAAAATGAATAATAAGAAAGTTATTGTAGTAAGGAAAATTTGTAACGGAAACAAACCGAAAATTTTTATCAAAACTCTTAAACGACTGATGATACGTAATATGTGCTAAAGGTAATAGTGTCTTCAGAGCACGAAAAACATTTTGTAAAGAATAACTTTTTTCCTAAAATGAATAATAAGAAAGTTATTGTAGTAAGGAAAATTTGTAACGGAAACAAACCGAAAATTTTTATCAAAACTCTTAAACGACTGATGATACGTAATATGTGCTAAAGGTAATAGTGTCTTCAGAGCACGAAAAACATTTTGTAAAGAATAACTTTTTTTCCTAAAATGAATAATAAGAAAGTTATTGTAGTAAGGAAAATTTGTAACGGAAACAAACCGAAAATTTTTATCAAAACTCTTAAACGACTGATGATACGTAATATGTGCTAAAGGTAATAGTGTCTTCAGAGCACGAAAAACATTTTGTAAAGAATAACTTTTTTCCTAAAATGAATAATAAGAAAGTTATTGTAGTAAGGAAAATTTGTAACGGAAACAAACCGAAAATTTTTATCAAAACTCTTAAACGACTGATGATACGTAATATGTGCTAAAGGTAATAGTGTCTTCAGAGCACGAAAAACATTTTGTAAAGAATAACTTTTTTCCTAAAATGAATAATAAGAAAGTTATTGTAGTAAGGAAAATTTGTAACGGAAACAAACCGAAAATTTTTATCAAAACTCTTAAACGACTGATGATACGTAATATGTGCTAAAGGTAATAGTGTCTTCAGAGCACGAAAAACATTTTGTAAAGAATAACTTTTTTCCTAAAATGAATAATAAGAAAGTTATTGTAGTAAGGAAAATTTGTAACGGAAACAAACCGAAAATTTTTATCAAAACTCTTAAACGACTGATGATACGTAATATGTGCTAAAGGTAATAGTGTCTTCAGAGCACGAAAAACATTTTGTAAAGAATAACTTTTTTCCTAAAATGAATAATAAGAAAGTTATTGTAGTAAGGAAAATTTGTAACGGAAACAAACCGAAAATTTTTATCAAAACTCTTAAACGACTGATGATACGTAATATGTGCTAAAGGTAATAGTGTCTTCAGAGCACGAAAAACATTTTGTAAAGAATAACTTTTTTTCCTAAAATGAATAATAAGAAAGTTATTGTAGTAAGGAAAATTTGTAACGGAAACAAACCGAAAATTTTTATCAAAACTCTTAAACGACTGATGATACGTAATATGTGCTAAAGGTAATAGTGTCTTCAGAGCACGAAAAACATTTTGTAAAGAATAACTTTTTTCCTAAAATGAATAATAAGAAAGTTATTGTAGTAAGGAAAATTTGTAACGGAAACAAACCGAAAATTTTTATCAAAACTCTTAAACGACTGATGATACGTAATATGTGCTAAAGGTAATAGTGTCTTCAGAGCACGAAAAACATTTTGTAAAGAATAACTTTTTTTCCTAAAATGAATAATAAGAAAGTTATTGTAGTAAGGAAAATTTGTAACGGAAACAAACCGAAAATTTTTATCAAAACTCTTAAACGACTGATGATACGTAATATGTGCTAAAGGTAATAGTGTCTTCAGAGCACGAAAAACATTTTGTAAAGAATAACTTTTTTCCTAAAATGAATAATAAGAAAGTTATTGTAGTAAGGAAAATTTGTAACGGAAACAAACCGAAAATTTTTATCAAAACTCTTAAACGACTGATGATACGTAATATGTGCTAAAGGTAATAGTGTCTTCAGAGCACGAAAAACATTTTGTAAAGAATAACTTTTTTTCCTAAAATGAATAATAAGAAAGTTATTGTAGTAAGGAAAATTTGTAACGGAAACAAACCGAAAATTTTATCAAAACTCTTAAACGACTGATGATACGTAATATGTGCTAAAGGTAATAGTGTCTTCAGAGCACGAAAAACATTTTGTAAAGAATAACTTTTTTCCTAAAATGAATAATAAGAAAGTTATTGTAGTAAGGAAAATTTGTAACGGAAACAAACCGAAAATTTTTATCAAAACTCTTAAACGACTGATGATACGTAATATGTGCTAAAGGTAATAGTGTCTTCAGAGCACGAAAAACATTTTGTAAAGAATAACTTTTTTTCCTAAAATGAATAATAAGAAAGTTATTGTAGTAAGGAAAATTTGTAACGGAAACAAACCGAAAATTTTTATCAAAACTCTTAAACGACTGATGATACGTAATATGTGCTAAAGGTAATAGTGTCTTCAGAGCACGAAAAACATTTTGTAAAGAATAACTTTTTTTCCTAAAATGAATAATAAGAAAGTTATTGTAGTAAGGAAAATTTGTAACGGAAACAAACCGAAAATTTTTATCAAAACTCTTAAACGACTGATGATACGTAATATGTGCTAAAGGTAATAGTGTCTTCAGAGCACGAAAAACATTTTGTAAAGAATAACTTTTTTCCTAAAATGAATAATAAGAAAGTTATTGTAGTAAGGAAAATTTGTAACGGAAACAAACCGAAAATTTTTATCAAAACTCTTAAACGACTGATGATACGTAATATGTGCTAAAGGTAATAGTGTCTTCAGAGCACGAAAAACATTTTGTAAAGAATAACTTTTTTTCCTAAAATGAATAATAAGAAAGTTATTGTAGTAAGGAAAATTTGTAACGGAAACAAACCGAAAATTTTTATCAAAACTCTTAAACGACTGATGATACGTAATATGTGCTAAAGGTAATAGTGTCTTCAGAGCACGAAAAACATTTTGTAAAGAATAACTTTTTTTCCTAAAATGAATAATAAGAAAGTTATTGTAGTAAGGAAAATTTGTAACGGAAACAAACCGAAAATTTTTATCAAAACTCTTAAACGACTGATGATACGTAATATGTGCTAAAGGTAATAGTGTCTTCAGAGCACGAAAAACATTTTGTAAAGAATAACTTTTTTTCCTAAAATGAATAATAAGAAAGTTATTGTAGTAAGGAAAATTTGTAACGGAAACAAACCGAAAATTTTTATCAAAACTCTTAAACGACTGATGATACGTAATATGTGCTAAAGGTAATAGTGTCTTCAGAGCACGAAAAACATTTTGTAAAGAATAACTTTTTTTCCTAAAATGAATAATAAGAAAGTTATTGTAGTAAGGAAAATTTGTAACGGAAACAAACCGAAAATTTTATCAAAACTCTTAAACGACTGATGATACGTAATATGTGCTAAAGGTAATAGTGTCTTCAGAGCACGAAAAACATTTTGTAAAGAATAACTTTTTTCCTAAAATGAATAATAAGAAAGTTATTGTAGTAAGGAAAATTTGTAACGGAAACAAACCGAAAATTTTTATCAAAACTCTTAAACGACTGATGATACGTAATATGTGCTAAAGGTAATAGTGTCTTCAGAGCACGAAAAACATTTTGTAAAGAATAACTTTTTTTCCTAAAATGAATAATAAGAAAGTTATTGTAGTAAGGAAAATTTGTAACGGAAACAAACCGAAAATTTTTATCAAAACTCTTAAACGACTGATGATACGTAATATGTGCTAAAGGTAATAGTGTCTTCAGAGCACGAAAAACATTTTGTAAAGAATAACTTTTTTTCCTAAAATGAATAATAAGAAAGTTATTGTAGTAAGGAAAATTTGTAACGGAAACAAACCGAAAATTTTTATCAAAACTCTTAAACGACTGATGATACGTAATATGTGCTAAAGGTAATAGTGTCTTCAGAGCACGAAAAACATTTTGTAAAGAATAACTTTTTTTCCTAAAATGAATAATAAGAAAGTTATTGTAGTAAGGAAAATTTGTAACGGAAACAAACCGAAAATTTTTATCAAAACTCTTAAACGACTGATGATACGTAATATGTGCTAAAGGTAATAGTGTCTTCAGAGCACGAAAAACATTTTGTAAAGAATAACTTTTTTCCTAAAATGAATAATAAGAAAGTTATTGTAAGTAAGGAAAATTTGTAACGGAAACAAACCGAAAATTTTTATCAAAACTCTTAAACGACTGATGATACGTAATATGTGCTAAAGGTAATAGTGTCTTCAGAGCACGAAAAACATTTTGTAAAGAATAACTTTTTTCCTAAAATGAATAATAAGAAAGTTATTGTAGTAAGGAAAATTTGTAACGGAAACAAACCGAAAATTTTATCAAAACTCTTAAACGACTGATGATACGTAATATGTGCTAAAGGTAATAGTGTCTTCAGAGCACGAAAAACATTTTGTAAAGAATAACTTTTTTCCTAAAATGAATAATAAGAAAGTTATTGTAGTAAGGAAAATTTGTAACGGAAACAAACCGAAAATTTTTATCAAAACTCTTAAACGACTGATGATACGTAATATGTGCTAAAGGTAATAGTGTCTTCAGAGCACGAAAAACATTTTGTAAAGAATAACTTTTTTTCCTAAAATGAATAATAAGAAAGTTATTGTAGTAAGGAAAATTTGTAACGGAAACAAACCGAAAATTTTTATCAAAACTCTTAAACGACTGATGATACGTAATATGTGCTAAAGGTAATAGTGTCTTCAGAGCACGAAAAACATTTTGTAAAGAATAACTTTTTTTCCTAAAATGAATAATAAGAAAGTTATTGTAGTAAGGAAAATTTGTAACGGAAACAAACCGAAAATTTTTATCAAAACTCTTAAACGACTGATGATACGTAATATGTGCTAAAGGTAATAGTGTCTTCAGAGCACGAAAAACATTTTGTAAAGAATAACTTTTTTCCTAAAATGAATAATAAGAAAGTTATTGTAGTAAGGAAAATTTGTAACGGAAACAAACCGAAAATTTTTATCAAAACTCTTAAACGACTGATGATACGTAATATGTGCTAAAGGTAATAGTGTCTTCAGAGCACGAAAAACATTTTGTAAAGAATAACTTTTTTCCTAAAATGAATAATAAGAAAGTTATTGTAGTAAGGAAAATTTGTAACGGAAACAAACCGAAAATTTTATCAAAACTCTTAAACGACTGATGATACGTAATATGTGCTAAAGGTAATAGTGTCTTCAGAGCACGAAAAACATTTTGTAAAGAATAACTTTTTTTCCTAAAATGAATAATAAGAAAGTTATTGTAGTAAGGAAAATTTGTAACGGAAACAAACCGAAAATTTTTATCAAAACTCTTAAACGACTGATGATACGTAATATGTGCTAAAGGTAATAGTGTCTTCAGAGCACGAAAAACATTTTGTAAAGAATAACTTTTTTCCTAAAATGAATAATAAGAAAGTTATTGTAGTAAGGAAAATTTGTAACGGAAACAAACCGAAAATTTTTATCAAAACTCTTAAACGACTGATGATACGTAATATGTGCTAAAGGTAATAGTGTCTTCAGAGCACGAAAAACATTTTGTAAAGAATAACTTTTTTTCCTAAAATGAATAATAAGAAAGTTATTGTAGTAAGGAAAATTTGTAACGGAAACAAACCGAAAATTTTATCAAAACTCTTAAACGACTGATGATACGTAATATGTGCTAAAGGTAATAGTGTCTTCAGAGCACGAAAAACATTTTGTAAAGAATAACTTTTTTCCTAAAATGAATAATAAGAAAGTTATTGTAGTAAGGAAAATTTGTAACGGAAACAAACCGAAAATTTTATCAAAACTCTTAAACGACTGATGATACGTAATATGTGCTAAAGGTAATAGTGTCTTCAGAGCACGAAAAACATTTTGTAAAGAATAACTTTTTTCCTAAAATGAATAATAAGAAAGTTATTGTAGTAAGGAAAATTTGTAACGGAAACAAACCGAAAATTTTTATCAAAACTCTTAAACGACTGATGATACGTAATATGTGCTAAAGGTAATAGTGTCTTCAGAGCACGAAAAACATTTTGTAAAGAATAACTTTTTTCCTAAAATGAATAATAAGAAAGTTATTGTAGTAAGGAAAATTTGTAACGGAAACAAACCGAAAATTTTATCAAAACTCTTAAACGACTGATGATACGTAATATGTGCTAAAGGTAATAGTGTCTTCAGAGCACGAAAAACATTTTGTAAAGAATAACTTTTTTTCCTAAAATGAATAATAAGAAAGTTATTGTAGTAAGGAAAATTTGTAACGGAAACAAACCGAAAATTTTATCAAAACTCTTAAACGACTGATGATACGTAATATGTGCTAAAGGTAATAGTGTCTTCAGAGCACGAAAAACATTTTGTAAAGAATAACTTTTTTCCTAAAATGAATAATAAGAAAGTTATTGTAGTAAGGAAAATTTGTAACGGAAACAAACCGAAAATTTTTATCAAAACTCTTAAACGACTGATGATACGTAATATGTGCTAAAGGTAATAGTGTCTTCAGAGCACGAAAAACATTTTGTAAAGAATAACTTTTTTCCTAAAATGAATAATAAGAAAGTTATTGTAGTAAGGAAAATTTGTAACGGAAACAAACCGAAAATTTTTATCAAAACTCTTAAACGACTGATGATACGTAATATGTGCTAAAGGTAATAGTGTCTTCAGAGCACGAAAAACATTTTGTAAAGAATAACTTTTTTTCCTAAAATGAATAATAAGAAAGTTATTGTAGTAAGGAAAATTTGTAACGGAAACAAACCGAAAATTTTTATCAAAACTCTTAAACGACTGATGATACGTAATATGTGCTAAAGGTAATAGTGTCTTCAGAGCACGAAAAACATTTTGTAAAGAATAACTTTTTTTCCTAAAATGAATAATAAGAAAGTTATTGTAGTAAGGAAAATTTGTAACGGAAACAAACCGAAAATTTTTATCAAAACTCTTAAACGACTGATGATACGTAATATGTGCTAAAGGTAATAGTGTCTTCAGAGCACGAAAAACATTTTGTAAAGAATAACTTTTTTCCTAAAATGAATAATAAGAAAGTTATTGTAGTAAGGAAAATTTGTAACGGAAACAAACCGAAAATTTTTATCAAAACTCTTAAACGACTGATGATACGTAATATGTGCTAAAGGTAATAGTGTCTTCAGAGCACGAAAAACATTTTGTAAAGAATAACTTTTTTTCCTAAAATGAATAATAAGAAAGTTATTGTAGTAAGGAAAATTTGTAACGGAAACAAACCGAAAATTTTTATCAAAACTCTTAAACGACTGATGATACGTAATATGTGCTAAAGGTAATAGTGTCTTCAGAGCACGAAAAACATTTTGTAAAGAATAACTTTTTTCCTAAAATGAATAATAAGAAAGTTATTGTAGTAAGGAAAATTTGTAACGGAAACAAACCGAAAATTTTTATCAAAACTCTTAAACGACTGATGATACGTAATATGTGCTAAAGGTAATAGTGTCTTCAGAGCACGAAAAACATTTTGTAAAGAATAACTTTTTTTCCTAAAATGAATAATAAGAAAGTTATTGTAGTAAGGAAAATTTGTAACGGAAACAAACCGAAAATTTTTATCAAAACTCTTAAACGACTGATGATACGTAATATGTGCTAAAGGTAATAGTGTCTTCAGAGCACGAAAAACATTTTGTAAAGAATAACTTTTTTTCCTAAAATGAATAATAAGAAAGTTATTGTAGTAAGGAAAATTTGTAACGGAAACAAACCGAAAATTTTTATCAAAACTCTTAAACGACTGATGATACGTAATATGTGCTAAAGGTAATAGTGTCTTCAGAGCACGAAAAACATTTTGTAAAGAATAACTTTTTTCCTAAAATGAATAATAAGAAAGTTATTGTAGTAAGGAAAATTTGTAACGGAAACAAACCGAAAATTTTTATCAAAACTCTTAAACGACTGATGATACGTAATATGTGCTAAAGGTAATAGTGTCTTCAGAGCACGAAAAACATTTTGTAAAGAATAACTTTTTTCCTAAAATGAATAATAAGAAAGTTATTGTAGTAAGGAAAATTTGTAACGGAAACAAACCGAAAATTTTTATCAAAACTCTTAAACGACTGATGATACGTAATATGTGCTAAAGGTAATAGTGTCTTCAGAGCACGAAAAACATTTTGTAAAGAATAACTTTTTTCCTAAAATGAATAATAAGAAAGTTATTGTAGTAAGGAAAATTTGTAACGGAAACAAACCGAAAATTTTTATCAAAACTCTTAAACGACTGATGATACGTAATATGTGCTAAAGGTAATAGTGTCTTCAGAGCACGAAAAACATTTTGTAAAGAATAACTTTTTTTCCTAAAATGAATAATAAGAAAGTTATTGTAGTAAGGAAAATTTGTAACGGAAACAAACCGAAAATTTTTATCAAAACTCTTAAACGACTGATGATACGTAATATGTGCTAAAGGTAATAGTGTCTTCAGAGCACGAAAAACATTTTGTAAAGAATAACTTTTTTTCCTAAAATGAATAATAAGAAAGTTATTGTAGTAAGGAAAATTTGTAACGGAAACAAACCGAAAATTTTATCAAAACTCTTAAACGACTGATGATACGTAATATGTGCTAAAGGTAATAGTGTCTTCAGAGCACGAAAAACATTTTGTAAAGAATAACTTTTTTCCTAAAATGAATAATAAGAAAGTTATTGTAGTAAGGAAAATTTGTAACGGAAACAAACCGAAAATTTTTATCAAAACTCTTAAACGACTGATGATACGTAATATGTGCTAAAGGTAATAGTGTCTTCAGAGCACGAAAAACATTTTGTAAAGAATAACTTTTTTTCCTAAAATGAATAATAAGAAAGTTATTGTAGTAAGGAAAATTTGTAACGGAAACAAACCGAAATTTTTATCAAAACTCTTAAACGACTGATGATACGTAATATGTGCTAAAGGTAATAGTGTCTTCAGAGCACGAAAAACATTTTGTAAAGAATAACTTTTTTTCCTAAAATGAATAATAAGAAAGTTATTGTAGTAAGGAAAATTTGTAACGGAAACAAACCGAAAATTTTTATCAAAACTCTTAAACGACTGATGATACGTAATATGTGCTAAAGGTAATAGTGTCTTCAGAGCACGAAAAACATTTTGTAAAGAATAACTTTTTTTCCTAAAATGAATAATAAGAAAGTTATTGTAGTAAGGAAAATTTGTAACGGAAACAAACCGAAAATTTTTATCAAAACTCTTAAACGACTGATGATACGTAATATGTGCTAAAGGTAATAGTGTCTTCAGAGCACGAAAAACATTTTGTAAAGAATAACTTTTTTCCTAAAATGAATAATAAGAAAGTTATTGTAGTAAGGAAAATTTGTAACGGAAACAAACCGAAAATTTTTATCAAAACTCTTAAACGACTGATGATACGTAATATGTGCTAAAGGTAATAGTGTCTTCAGAGCACGAAAAACATTTTGTAAAGAATAACTTTTTTCCTAAAATGAATAATAAGAAAGTTATTGTAGTAAGGAAAATTTGTAACGGAAACAAACCGAAAATTTTTATCAAAACTCTTAAACGACTGATGATACGTAATATGTGCTAAAGGTAATAGTGTCTTCAGAGCACGAAAAACATTTTGTAAAGAATAACTTTTTTCCTAAAATGAATAATAAGAAAGTTATTGTAGTAAGGAAAATTTGTAACGGAAACAAACCGAAAATTTTTATCAAAACTCTTAAACGACTGATGATACGTAATATGTGCTAAAGGTAATAGTGTCTTCAGAGCACGAAAAACATTTTGTAAAGAATAACTTTTTTCCTAAAATGAATAATAAGAAAGTTATTGTAGTAAGGAAAATTTGTAACGGAAACAAACCGAAAATTTTTATCAAAACTCTTAAACGACTGATGATACGTAATATGTGCTAAAGGTAATAGTGTCTTCAGAGCACGAAAAACATTTTGTAAAGAATAACTTTTTTCCTAAAATGAATAATAAGAAAGTTATTGTAGTAAGGAAAATTTGTAACGGAAACAAACCGAAAATTTTATCAAAACTCTTAAACGACTGATGATACGTAATATGTGCTAAAGGTAATAGTGTCTTCAGAGCACGAAAAACATTTTGTAAAGAATAACTTTTTCCTAAAATGAATAATAAGAAAGTTATTGTAGTAAGGAAAATTTGTAACGGAAACAAACCGAAAATTTTTATCAAAACTCTTAAACGACTGATGATACGTAATATGTGCTAAAGGTAATAGTGTCTTCAGAGCACGAAAAACATTTTGTAAAGAATAACTTTTTTTCCTAAAATGAATAATAAGAAAGTTATTGTAGTAAGGAAAATTTGTAACGGAAACAAACCGAAAATTTTATCAAAACTCTTAAACGACTGATGATACGTAATATGTGCTAAAGGTAATAGTGTCTTCAGAGCACGAAAAACATTTTGTAAAGAATAACTTTTTTTCCTAAAATGAATAATAAGAAAGTTATTGTAGTAAGGAAAATTTGTAACGGAAACAAACCGAAAATTTTTATCAAAACTCTTAAACGACTGATGATACGTAATATGTGCTAAAGGTAATAGTGTCTTCAGAGCACGAAAAACATTTTGTAAAGAATAACTTTTTTCCTAAAATGAATAATAAGAAAGTTATTGTAGTAAGGAAAATTTGTAACGGAAACAAACCGAAATTTTTATCAAAACTCTTAAACGACTGATGATACGTAATATGTGCTAAAGGTAATAGTGTCTTCAGAGCACGAAAAACATTTTGTAAAGAATAACTTTTTTTCCTAAAATGAATAATAAGAAAGTTATTGTAGTAAGGAAAATTTGTAACGGAAACAAACCGAAAATTTTATCAAAACTCTTAAACGACTGATGATACGTAATATGTGCTAAAGGTAATAGTGTCTTCAGAGCACGAAAAACATTTTGTAAAGAATAACTTTTTTTCCTAAAATGAATAATAAGAAAGTTATTGTAGTAAGGAAAATTTGTAACGGAAACAAACCGAAAATTTTTATCAAAACTCTTAAACGACTGATGATACGTAATATGTGCTAAAGGTAATAGTGTCTTCAGAGCACGAAAAACATTTTGTAAAGAATAACTTTTTTCCTAAAATGAATAATAAGAAAGTTATTGTAGTAAGGAAAATTTGTAACGGAAACAAACCGAAAATTTTTATCAAAACTCTTAAACGACTGATGATACGTAATATGTGCTAAAGGTAATAGTGTCTTCAGAGCACGAAAAACATTTTGTAAAGAATAACTTTTTTCCTAAAATGAATAATAAGAAAGTTATTGTAGTAAGGAAAATTTGTAACGGAAACAAACCGAAAATTTTATCAAAACTCTTAAACGACTGATGATACGTAATATGTGCTAAAGGTAATAGTGTCTTCAGAGCACGAAAAACATTTTGTAAAGAATAACTTTTTTTCCTAAAATGAATAATAAGAAAGTTATTGTAGTAAGGAAAATTTGTAACGGAAACAAACCGAAAATTTTTATCAAAACTCTTAAACGACTGATGATACGTAATATGTGCTAAAGGTAATAGTGTCTTCAGAGCACGAAAAACATTTTGTAAAGAATAACTTTTTTTCCTAAAATGAATAATAAGAAAGTTATTGTAGTAAGGAAAATTTGTAACGGAAACAAACCGAAAATTTTATCAAAACTCTTAAACGACTGATGATACGTAATATGTGCTAAAGGTAATAGTGTCTTCAGAGCACGAAAAACATTTTGTAAAGAATAACTTTTTTCCTAAAATGAATAATAAGAAAGTTATTGTAGTAAGGAAAATTTGTAACGGAAACAAACCGAAAATTTTTATCAAAACTCTTAAACGACTGATGATACGTAATATGTGCTAAAGGTAATAGTGTCTTCAGAGCACGAAAAACATTTTGTAAAGAATAACTTTTTTTCCTAAAATGAATAATAAGAAAGTTATTGTAGTAAGGAAAATTTGTAACGGAAACAAACCGAAAATTTTTATCAAAACTCTTAAACGACTGATGATACGTAATATGTGCTAAAGGTAATAGTGTCTTCAGAGCACGAAAAACATTTTGTAAAGAATAACTTTTTTTCCTAAAATGAATAATAAGAAAGTTATTGTAGTAAGGAAAATTTGTAACGGAAACAAACCGAAAATTTTTATCAAAACTCTTAAACGACTGATGATACGTAATATGTGCTAAAGGTAATAGTGTCTTCAGAGCACGAAAAACATTTTGTAAAGAATAACTTTTTTCCTAAAATGAATAATAAGAAAGTTATTGTAGTAAGGAAAATTTGTAACGGAAACAAACCGAAAATTTTTATCAAAACTCTTAAACGACTGATGATACGTAATATGTGCTAAAGGTAATAGTGTCTTCAGAGCACGAAAAACATTTTGTAAAGAATAACTTTTTTCCTAAAATGAATAATAAGAAAGTTATTGTAGTAAGGAAAATTTGTAACGGAAACAAACCGAAAATTTTATCAAAACTCTTAAACGACTGATGATACGTAATATGTGCTAAAGGTAATAGTGTCTTCAGAGCACGAAAAACATTTTGTAAAGAATAACTTTTTTTCCTAAAATGAATAATAAGAAAGTTATTGTAGTAAGGAAAATTTGTAACGGAAACAAACCGAAAATTTTTATCAAAACTCTTAAACGACTGATGATACGTAATATGTGCTAAAGGTAATAGTGTCTTCAGAGCACGAAAAACATTTTGTAAAGAATAACTTTTTTCCTAAAATGAATAATAAGAAAGTTATTGTAGTAAGGAAAATTTGTAACGGAAACAAACCGAAAATTTTATCAAAACTCTTAAACGACTGATGATACGTAATATGTGCTAAAGGTAATAGTGTCTTCAGAGCACGAAAAACATTTTGTAAAGAATAACTTTTTTTCCTAAAATGAATAATAAGAAAGTTATTGTAGTAAGGAAAATTTGTAACGGAAACAAACCGAAAATTTTATCAAAACTCTTAAACGACTGATGATACGTAATATGTGCTAAAGGTAATAGTGTCTTCAGAGCACGAAAAACATTTTGTAAAGAATAACTTTTTTCCTAAAATGAATAATAAGAAAGTTATTGTAGTAAGGAAAATTTGTAACGGAAACAAACCGAAAATTTTTATCAAAACTCTTAAACGACTGATGATACGTAATATGTGCTAAAGGTAATAGTGTCTTCAGAGCACGAAAAACATTTTGTAAAGAATAACTTTTTTTCCTAAAATGAATAATAAGAAAGTTATTGTAGTAAGGAAAATTTGTAACGGAAACAAACCGAAAATTTTTATCAAAACTCTTAAACGACTGATGATACGTAATATGTGCTAAAGGTAATAGTGTCTTCAGAGCACGAAAAACATTTTGTAAAGAATAACTTTTTTCCTAAAATGAATAATAAGAAAGTTATTGTAGTAAGGAAAATTTGTAACGGAAACAAACCGAAAATTTTTATCAAAACTCTTAAACGACTGATGATACGTAATATGTGCTAAAGGTAATAGTGTCTTCAGAGCACGAAAAACATTTTGTAAAGAATAACTTTTTTTCCTAAAATGAATAATAAGAAAGTTATTGTAGTAAGGAAAATTTGTAACGGAAACAAACCGAAAATTTTTATCAAAACTCTTAAACGACTGATGATACGTAATATGTGCTAAAGGTAATAGTGTCTTCAGAGCACGAAAAACATTTTGTAAAGAATAACTTTTTTCCTAAAATGAATAATAAGAAAGTTATTGTAGTAAGGAAAATTTGTAACGGAAACAAACCGAAAATTTTATCAAAACTCTTAAACGACTGATGATACGTAATATGTGCTAAAGGTAATAGTGTCTTCAGAGCACGAAAAACATTTTGTAAAGAATAACTTTTTTCCTAAAATGAATAATAAGAAAGTTATTGTAGTAAGGAAAATTTGTAACGGAAACAAACCGAAAATTTTTATCAAAACTCTTAAACGACTGATGATACGTAATATGTGCTAAAGGTAATAGTGTCTTCAGAGCACGAAAAACATTTTGTAAAGAATAACTTTTTTCCTAAAATGAATAATAAGAAAGTTATTGTAGTAAGGAAAATTTGTAACGGAAACAAACCGAAAATTTTATCAAAACTCTTAAACGACTGATGATACGTAATATGTGCTAAAGGTAATAGTGTCTTCAGAGCACGAAAAACATTTTGTAAAGAATAACTTTTTTTCCTAAAATGAATAATAAGAAAGTTATTGTAGTAAGGAAAATTTGTAACGGAAACAAACCGAAAATTTTATCAAAACTCTTAAACGACTGATGATACGTAATATGTGCTAAAGGTAATAGTGTCTTCAGAGCACGAAAAACATTTTGTAAAGAATAACTTTTTTCCTAAAATGAATAATAAGAAAGTTATTGTAGTAAGGAAAATTTGTAACAGAAACAAACCGAAAATTTTTATCAAAACTCTTAAACGACTGATGATACGTAATATGTGCTAAAGGTAATTAGTGTCTTCAGAGCACGAAAAACATTTTGTAAAGAATAACTTTTTTTCCTAAAATGAATAATAAGAAAGTTATTGTAGTAAGGAAAATTTGTAACGGAAACAAACCGAAAATTTTTATCAAAACTCTTAAACGACTGATGATACGTAATATGTGCTAAAGGTAATAGTGTCTTCAGAGCACGAAAAACATTTTGTAAAGAATAACTTTTTTCCTAAAATGAATAATAAGAAAGTTATTGTAGTAAGGAAAATTTGTAACGGAAACAAACCGAAAATTTTTATCAAAACTCTTAAACGACTGATGATACGTAATATGTGCTAAAGGTAATAGTGTCTTCAGAGCACGAAAAACATTTTGTAAAGAATAACTTTTTTTCCTAAAATGAATAATAAGAAAGTTATTGTAGTAAGGAAAATTTGTAACGGAAACAAACCGAAAATTTTTATCAAAACTCTTAAACGACTGATGATACGTAATATGTGCTAAAGGTAATAGTGTCTTCAGAGCACGAAAAACATTTTGTAAAGAATAACTTTTTTCCTAAAATGAATAATAAGAAAGTTATTGTAGTAAGGAAAATTTGTAACGGAAACAAACCGAAAATTTTTATCAAAACTCTTAAACGACTGATGATACGTAATATGTGCTAAAGGTAATAGTGTCTTCAGAGCACGAAAAACATTTTGTAAAGAATAACTTTTTTTCCTAAAATGAATAATAAGAAAGTTATTGTAGTAAGGAAAATTTGTAACGGAAACAAACCGAAAATTTTTATCAAAACTCTTAAACGACTGATGATACGTAATATGTGCTAAAGGTAATAGTGTCTTCAGAGCACGAAAAACATTTTGTAAAGAATAACTTTTTTTCCTAAAATGAATAATAAGAAAGTTATTGTAGTAAGGAAAATTTGTAACGGAAACAAACCGAAAATTTTTATCAAAACTCTTAAACGACTGATGATACGTAATATGTGCTAAAGGTAATAGTGTCTTCAGAGCACGAAAAACATTTTGTAAAGAATAACTTTTTCCTAAAATGAATAATAAGAAAGTTATTGTAGTAAGGAAAATTTGTAACGAAACAAACCGAAAATTTTATCAAAACTCTTAAACGACTGATGATACGTAATATGTGCTAAAGGTAATAGTGTCTTCAGAGCACGAAAAACATTTTGTAAAGAATAACTTTTTTCCTAAAATGAATAATAAGAAAGTTATTGTAGTAAGGAAAATTTGTAACGGAAACAAACCGAAAATTTTTATCAAAACTCTTAAACGACTGATGATACGTAATATGTGCTAAAGGTAATAGTGTCTTCAGAGCACGAAAAACATTTTGTAAAGAATAACTTTTTTCCTAAAATGAATAATAAGAAAGTTATTGTAGTAAGGAAAATTTGTAACGGAAACAAACCGAAAATTTTATCAAAACTCTTAAACGACTGATGATACGTAATATGTGCTAAAGGTAATAGTGTCTTCAGAGCACGAAAAACATTTTGTAAAGAATAACTTTTTTTCCTAAAATGAATAATAAGAAAGTTATTGTAGTAAGGAAAATTTGTAACGGAAACAAACCGAAAATTTTTATCAAAACTCTTAAACGACTGATGATACGTAATATGTGCTAAAGGTAATAGTGTCTTCAGAGCACGAAAAACATTTTGTAAAGAATAACTTTTTTTCCTAAAATGAATAATAAGAAAGTTATTGTAGTAAGGAAAATTTGTAACGGAAACAAACCGAAAATTTTTATCAAAACTCTTAAACGACTGATGATACGTAATATGTGCTAAAGGTAATAGTGTCTTCAGAGCACGAAAAACATTTTGTAAAGAATAACTTTTTTCCTAAAATGAATAATAAGAAAGTTATTGTAGTAAGGAAAATTTGTAACGGAAACAAACCGAAAATTTTTATCAAAACTCTTAAACGACTGATGATACGTAATATGTGCTAAAGGTAATAGTGTCTTCAGAGCACGAAAAACATTTTGTAAAGAATAACTTTTTTCCTAAAATGAATAATAAGAAAGTTATTGTAGTAAGGAAAATTTGTAACGGAAACAAACCGAAAATTTTTATCAAAACTCTTAAACGACTGATGATACGTAATATGTGCTAAAGGTAATAGTGTCTTCAGAGCACGAAAAACATTTTGTAAAGAATAACTTTTTTTCCTAAAATGAATAATAAGAAAGTTATTGTAGTAAGGAAAATTTGTAACGGAAACAAACCGAAAATTTTATCAAAACTCTTAAACGACTGATGATACGTAATATGTGCTAAAGGTAATAGTGTCTTCAGAGCACGAAAAACATTTTGTAAAGAATAACTTTTTTCCTAAAATGAATAATAAGAAAGTTATTGTAGTAAGGAAAATTTGTAACGGAAACAAACCGAAAATTTTTATCAAAACTCTTAAACGACTGATGATACGTAATATGTGCTAAAGGTAATAGTGTCTTCAGAGCACGAAAAACATTTTGTAAAGAATAACTTTTTTCCTAAAATGAATAATAAGAAAGTTATTGTAGTAAGGAAAATTTGTAACGGAAACAAACCGAAAATTTTATCAAAACTCTTAAACGACTGATGATACGTAATATGTGCTAAAGGTAATAGTGTCTTCAGAGCACGAAAAACATTTTGTAAAGAATAACTTTTTTCCTAAAATGAATAATAAGAAAGTTATTGTAGTAAGGAAAATTTGTAACGGAAACAAACCGAAAATTTTTATCAAAACTCTTAAACGACTGATGATACGTAATATGTGCTAAAGGTAATAGTGTCTTCAGAGCACGAAAAACATTTTGTAAAGAATAACTTTTTTCCTAAAATGAATAATAAGAAAGTTATTGTAGTAAGGAAAATTTGTAACGGAAACAAACCGAAAATTTTATCAAAACTCTTAAACGACTGATGATACGTAATATGTGCTAAAGGTAATAGTGTCTTCAGAGCACGAAAAACATTTTGTAAAGAATAACTTTTTTCCTAAAATGAATAATAAGAAAGTTATTGTAGTAAGGAAAATTTGTAACGGAAACAAACCGAAAATTTTATCAAAACTCTTAAACGACTGATGATACGTAATATGTGCTAAAGGTAATAGTGTCTTCAGAGCACGAAAAACATTTTGTAAAGAATAACTTTTTTCCTAAAATGAATAATAAGAAAGTTATTGTAGTAAGGAAAATTTGTAACGGAAACAAACCGAAAATTTTTATCAAAACTCTTAAACGACTGATGATACGTAATATGTGCTAAAGGTAATAGTGTCTTCAGAGCACGAAAAACATTTTGTAAAGAATAACTTTTTTCCTAAAATGAATAATAAGAAAGTTATTGTAGTAAGGAAAATTTGTAACGGAAACAAACCGAAAATTTTTATCAAAACTCTTAAACGACTGATGATACGTAATATGTGCTAAAGGTAATAGTGTCTTCAGAGCACGAAAAACATTTTGTAAAGAATAACTTTTTTTCCTAAAATGAATAATAAGAAAGTTATTGTAGTAAGGAAAATTTGTAACGGAAACAAACCGAAAATTTTTATCAAAACTCTTAAACGACTGATGATACGTAATATGTGCTAAAGGTAATAGTGTCTTCAGAGCACGAAAAACATTTTGTAAAGAATAACTTTTTTTCCTAAAATGAATAATAAGAAAGTTATTGTAGTAAGGAAAATTTGTAACGGAAACAAACCGAAAATTTTATCAAAACTCTTAAACGACTGATGATACGTAATATGTGCTAAAGGTAATAGTGTCTTCAGAGCACGAAAAACATTTTGTAAAGAATAACTTTTTTTCCTAAAATGAATAATAAGAAAGTTATTGTAGTAAGGAAAATTTGTAACGGAAACAAACCGAAAATTTTTATCAAAACTCTTAAACGACTGATGATACGTAATATGTGCTAAAGGTAATAGTGTCTTCAGAGCACGAAAAACATTTTGTAAAGAATAACTTTTTTCCTAAAATGAATAATAAGAAAGTTATTGTAGTAAGGAAAATTTGTAACGGAAACAAACCGAAATTTTTATCAAAACTCTTAAACGACTGATGATACGTAATATGTGCTAAAGGTAATAGTGTCTTCAGAGCACGAAAAACATTTTGTAAAGAATAACTTTTTTTCCTAAAATGAATAATAAGAAAGTTATTGTAGTAAGGAAAATTTGTAACGGAAACAAACCGAAAATTTTATCAAAACTCTTAAACGACTGATGATACGTAATATGTGCTAAAGGTAATAGTGTCTTCAGAGCACGAAAAACATTTTGTAAAGAATAACTTTTTTCCTAAAATGAATAATAAGAAAGTTATTGTAGTAAGGAAAATTTGTAACGGAAACAAACCGAAAATTTTTATCAAAACTCTTAAACGACTGATGATACGTAATATGTGCTAAAGGTAATAGTGTCTTCAGAGCACGAAAAACATTTTGTAAAGAATAACTTTTTTCCTAAAATGAATAATAAGAAAGTTATTGTAGTAAGGAAAATTTGTAACGGAAACAAACCGAAAATTTTTATCAAAACTCTTAAACGACTGATGATACGTAATATGTGCTAAAGGTAATAGTGTCTTCAGAGCACGAAAAACATTTTGTAAAGAATAACTTTTTTCCTAAAATGAATAATAAGAAAGTTATTGTAGTAAGGAAAATTTGTAACGGAAACAAACCGAAAATTTTATCAAAACTCTTAAACGACTGATGATACGTAATATGTGCTAAAGGTAATAGTGTCTTCAGAGCACGAAAAACATTTTGTAAAGAATAACTTTTTTTCCTAAAATGAATAATAAGAAAGTTATTGTAGTAAGGAAAATTTGTAACGGAAACAAACCGAAAATTTTTATCAAAACTCTTAAACGACTGATGATACGTAATATGTGCTAAAGGTAATAGTGTCTTCAGAGCACGAAAAACATTTTGTAAAGAATAACTTTTTTTCCTAAAATGAATAATAAGAAAGTTATTGTAGTAAGGAAAATTTGTAACGGAAACAAACCGAAAATTTTTATCAAAACTCTTAAACGACTGATGATACGTAATATGTGCTAAAGGTAATAGTGTCTTCAGAGCACGAAAAACATTTTGTAAAGAATAACTTTTTTTCCTAAAATGAATAATAAGAAAGTTATTGTAGTAAGGAAAATTTGTAACGGAAACAAACCGAAAATTTTTATCAAAACTCTTAAACGACTGATGATACGTAATATGTGCTAAAGGTAATAGTGTCTTCAGAGCACGAAAAACATTTTGTAAAGAATAACTTTTTTCCTAAAATGAATAATAAGAAAGTTATTGTAGTAAGGAAAATTTGTAACGGAAACAAACCGAAAATTTTTATCAAAACTCTTAAACGACTGATGATACGTAATATGTGCTAAAGGTAATAGTGTCTTCAGAGCACGAAAAACATTTTGTAAAGAATAACTTTTTTCCTAAAATGAATAATAAGAAAGTTATTGTAGTAAGGAAAATTTGTAACGGAAACAAACCGAAAATTTTTATCAAAACTCTTAAACGACTGATGATACGTAATATGTGCTAAAGGTAATAGTGTCTTCAGAGCACGAAAAACATTTTGTAAAGAATAACTTTTTTCCTAAAATGAATAATAAGAAAGTTATTGTAGTAAGGAAAATTTGTAACGGAAACAAACCGAAAATTTTATCAAAACTCTTAAACGACTGATGATACGTAATATGTGCTAAAGGTAATAGTGTCTTCAGAGCACGAAAAACATTTTGTAAAGAATAACTTTTTTCCTAAAATGAATAATAAGAAAGTTATTGTAGTAAGGAAAATTTGTAACGGAAACAAACCGAAATTTTTATCAAAACTCTTAAACGACTGATGATACGTAATATGTGCTAAAGGTAATAGTGTCTTCAGAGCACGAAAAACATTTTGTAAAGAATAACTTTTTTCCTAAAATGAATAATAAGAAAGTTATTGTAGTAAGGAAAATTTGTAACGGAAACAAACCGAAAATTTTATCAAAACTCTTAAACGACTGATGATACGTAATATGTGCTAAAGGTAATAGTGTCTTCAGAGCACGAAAAACATTTTGTAAAGAATAACTTTTTTCCTAAAATGAATAATAAGAAAGTTATTGTAGTAAGGAAAATTTGTAACGGAAACAAACCGAAAATTTTTATCAAAACTCTTAAACGACTGATGATACGTAATATGTGCTAAAGGTAATAGTGTCTTCAGAGCACGAAAAACATTTTGTAAAGAATAACTTTTTTCCTAAAATGAATAATAAGAAAGTTATTGTAGTAAGGAAAATTTGTAACGGAAACAAACCGAAAATTTTTATCAAAACTCTTAAACGACTGATGATACGTAATATGTGCTAAAGGTAATAGTGTCTTCAGAGCACGAAAAACATTTTGTAAAGAATAACTTTTTTTCCTAAAATGAATAATAAGAAAGTTATTGTAGTAAGGAAAATTTGTAACGGAAACAAACCGAAAATTTTTATCAAAACTCTTAAACGACTGATGATACGTAATATGTGCTAAAGGTAATAGTGTCTTCAGAGCACGAAAAACATTTTGTAAAGAATAACTTTTTTTCCTAAAATGAATAATAAGAAAGTTATTGTAGTAAGGAAAATTTGTAACGGAAACAAACCGAAAATTTTTATCAAAACTCTTAAACGACTGATGATACGTAATATGTGCTAAAGGTAATAGTGTCTTCAGAGCACGAAAAACATTTTGTAAAGAATAACTTTTTTCCTAAAATGAATAATAAGAAAGTTATTGTAGTAAGGAAAATTTGTAACGGAAACAAACCGAAAATTTTTATCAAAACTCTTAAACGACTGATGATACGTAATATGTGCTAAAGGTAATAGTGTCTTCAGAGCACGAAAAACATTTTGTAAAGAATAACTTTTTTTCCTAAAATGAATAATAAGAAAGTTATTGTAGTAAGGAAAATTTGTAACGGAAACAAACCGAAAATTTTTATCAAAACTCTTAAACGACTGATGATACGTAATATGTGCTAAAGGTAATAGTGTCTTCAGAGCACGAAAAACATTTTGTAAAGAATAACTTTTTTTCCTAAAATGAATAATAAGAAAGTTATTGTAGTAAGGAAAATTTGTAACGGAAACAAACCGAAAATTTTTATCAAAACTCTTAAACGACTGATGATACGTAATATGTGCTAAAGGTAATAGTGTCTTCAGAGCACGAAAAACATTTTGTAAAGAATAACTTTTTTCCTAAAATGAATAATAAGAAAGTTATTGTAGTAAGGAAAATTTGTAACGGAAACAAACCGAAAATTTTTATCAAAACTCTTAAACGACTGATGATACGTAATATGTGCTAAAGGTAATAGTGTCTTCAGAGCACGAAAAACATTTTGTAAAGAATAACTTTTTTTCCTAAAATGAATAATAAGAAAGTTATTGTAGTAAGGAAAATTTGTAACGGAAACAAACCGAAAATTTTTATCAAAACTCTTAAACGACTGATGATACGTAATATGTGCTAAAGGTAATAGTGTCTTCAGAGCACGAAAAACATTTTGTAAAGAATAACTTTTTTTCCTAAAATGAATAATAAGAAAGTTATTGTAGTAAGGAAAATTTGTAACGGAAACAAACCGAAAATTTTTATCAAAACTCTTAAACGACTGATGATACGTAATATGTGCTAAAGGTAATAGTGTCTTCAGAGCACGAAAAACATTTTGTAAAGAATAACTTTTTTTCCTAAAATGAATAATAAGAAAGTTATTGTAGTAAGGAAAATTTGTAACGGAAACAAACCGAAAATTTTTATCAAAACTCTTAAACGACTGATGATACGTAATATGTGCTAAAGGTAATAGTGTCTTCAGAGCACGAAAAACATTTTGTAAAGAATAACTTTTTTTCCTAAAATGAATAATAAGAAAGTTATTGTAGTAAGGAAAATTTGTAACGGAAACAAACCGAAAATTTTTATCAAAACTCTTAAACGACTGATGATACGTAATATGTGCTAAAGGTAATAGTGTCTTCAGAGCACGAAAAACATTTTGTAAAGAATAACTTTTTTTCCTAAAATGAATAATAAGAAAGTTATTGTAGTAAGGAAAATTTGTAACGGAAACAAACCGAAAATTTTTATCAAAACTCTTAAACGACTGATGATACGTAATATGTGCTAAAGGTAATAGTGTCTTCAGAGCACGAAAAACATTTTGTAAAGAATAACTTTTTTTCCTAAAATGAATAATAAGAAAGTTATTGTAGTAAGGAAAATTTGTAACGGAAACAAACCGAAAATTTTTATCAAAACTCTTAAACGACTGATGATACGTAATATGTGCTAAAGGTAATAGTGTCTTCAGAGCACGAAAAACATTTTGTAAAGAATAACTTTTTTCCTAAAATGAATAATAAGAAAGTTATTGTAGTAAGGAAAATTTGTAACGGAAACAAACCGAAAATTTTATCAAAACTCTTAAACGACTGATGATACGTAATATGTGCTAAAGGTAATAGTGTCTTCAGAGCACGAAAAACATTTTGTAAAGAATAACTTTTTTCCTAAAATGAATAATAAGAAAGTTATTGTAGTAAGGAAAATTTGTAACGGAAACAAACCGAAAATTTTTATCAAAACTCTTAAACGACTGATGATACGTAATATGTGCTAAAGGTAATAGTGTCTTCAGAGCACGAAAAACATTTTGTAAAGAATAACTTTTTTTCCTAAAATGAATAATAAGAAAGTTATTGTAGTAAGGAAAATTTGTAACGGAAACAAACCGAAAATTTTTATCAAAACTCTTAAACGACTGATGATACGTAATATGTGCTAAAGGTAATAGTGTCTTCAGAGCACGAAAAACATTTTGTAAAGAATAACTTTTTTCCTAAAATGAATAATAAGAAAGTTATTGTAGTAAGGAAAATTTGTAACGGAAACAAACCGAAAATTTTTATCAAAACTCTTAAACGACTGATGATACGTAATATGTGCTAAAGGTAATAGTGTCTTCAGAGCACGAAAAACATTTTGTAAAGAATAACTTTTTTTCCTAAAATGAATAATAAGAAAGTTATTGTAGTAAGGAAAATTTGTAACGGAAACAAACCGAAAATTTTTATCAAAACTCTTAAACGACTGATGATACGTAATATGTGCTAAAGGTAATAGTGTCTTCAGAGCACGAAAAACATTTTGTAAAGAATAACTTTTTTTCCTAAAATGAATAATAAGAAAGTTATTGTAGTAAGGAAAATTTGTAACGGAAACAAACCGAAAATTTTTATCAAAACTCTTAAACGACTGATGATACGTAATATGTGCTAAAGGTAATAGTGTCTTCAGAGCACGAAAAACATTTTGTAAAGAATAACTTTTTTCCTAAAATGATAATAAGAAAGTTATTGTAGTAAGGAAAATTTGTAACGGAAACAAACCGAAAATTTTATCAAAACTCTTAAACGACTGATGATACGTAATATGTGCTAAAGGTAATAGTGTCTTCAGAGCACGAAAAACATTTTGTAAAGAATAACTTTTTTCCTAAAATGAATAATAAGAAAGTTATTGTAGTAAGGAAAATTTGTAACGGAAACAAACCGAAATTTTTATCAAAACTCTTAAACGACTGATGATACGTAATATGTGCTAAAGGTAATAGTGTCTTCAGAGCACGAAAAACATTTTGTAAAGAATAACTTTTTTTCCTAAAATGAATAATAAGAAAGTTATTGTAGTAAGGAAAATTTGTAACGGAAACAAACCGAAAATTTTTATCAAAACTCTTAAACGACTGATGATACGTAATATGTGCTAAAGGTAATAGTGTCTTCAGAGCACGAAAAACATTTTGTAAAGAATAACTTTTTTCCTAAAATGAATAATAAGAAAGTTATTGTAGTAAGGAAAATTTGTAACGGAAACAAACCGAAAATTTTATCAAAACTCTTAAACGACTGATGATACGTAATATGTGCTAAAGGTAATAGTGTCTTCAGAGCACGAAAAACATTTTGTAAAGAATAACTTTTTTTCCTAAAATGAATAATAAGAAAGTTATTGTAGTAAGGAAAATTTGTAACGGAAACAAACCGAAAATTTTTATCAAAACTCTTAAACGACTGATGATACGTAATATGTGCTAAAGGTAATAGTGTCTTCAGAGCACGAAAAACATTTTGTAAAGAATAACTTTTTTCCTAAAATGAATAATAAGAAAGTTATTGTAGTAAGGAAAATTTGTAACGGAAACAAACCGAAAATTTTTATCAAAACTCTTAAACGACTGATGATACGTAATATGTGCTAAAGGTAATAGTGTCTTCAGAGCACGAAAAACATTTTGTAAAGAATAACTTTTTTCCTAAAATGAATAATAAGAAAGTTATTGTAGTAAGGAAAATTTGTAACGGAAACAAACCGAAAATTTTTATCAAAACTCTTAAACGACTGATGATACGTAATATGTGCTAAAGGTAATAGTGTCTTCAGAGCACGAAAAACATTTTGTAAAGAATAACTTTTTTCCTAAAATGAATAATAAGAAAGTTATTGTAGTAAGGAAAATTTGTAACGGAAACAAACCGAAAATTTTTATCAAAACTCTTAAACGACTGATGATACGTAATATGTGCTAAAGGTAATAGTGTCTTCAGAGCACGAAAAACATTTTGTAAAGAATAACTTTTTTCCTAAAATGAATAATAAGAAAGTTATTGTAGTAAGGAAAATTTGTAACGGAAACAAACCGAAATTTTTATCAAAACTCTTAAACGACTGATGATACGTAATATGTGCTAAAGGTAATAGTGTCTTCAGAGCACGAAAAACATTTTGTAAAGAATAACTTTTTTTCCTAAAATGAATAATAAGAAAGTTATTGTAGTAAGGAAAATTTGTAACGGAAACAAACCGAAAATTTTTATCAAAACTCTTAAACGACTGATGATACGTAATATGTGCTAAAGGTAATAGTGTCTTCAGAGCACGAAAAACATTTTGTAAAGAATAACTTTTTTTCCTAAAATGAATAATAAGAAAGTTATTGTAGTAAGGAAAATTTGTAACGGAAACAAACCGAAAATTTTTATCAAAACTCTTAAACGACTGATGATACGTAATATGTGCTAAAGGTAATAGTGTCTTCAGAGCACGAAAAACATTTTGTAAAGAATAACTTTTTTCCTAAAATGAATAATAAGAAAGTTATTGTAGTAAGGAAAATTTGTAACGGAAACAAACCGAAAATTTTATCAAAACTCTTAAACGACTGATGATACGTAATATGTGCTAAAGGTAATAGTGTCTTCAGAGCACGAAAAACATTTTGTAAAGAATAACTTTTTTCCTAAAATGAATAATAAGAAAGTTATTGTAGTAAGGAAAATTTGTAACAGAAACAAACCGAAAATTTTTATCAAAACTCTTAAACGACTGATGATACGTAATATGTGCTAAAGGTAATAGTGTCTTCAGAGCACGAAAAACATTTTGTAAAGAATAACTTTTTTTCCTAAAATGAATAATAAGAAAGTTATTGTAGTAAGGAAAATTTGTAACGGAAACAAACCGAAAATTTTATCAAAACTCTTAAACGACTGATGATACGTAATATGTGCTAAAGGTAATAGTGTCTTCAGAGCACGAAAAACATTTTGTAAAGAATAACTTTTTTCCTAAAATGAATAATAAGAAAGTTATTGTAGTAAGGAAAATTTGTAACGGAAACAAACCGAAAATTTTTATCAAAACTCTTAAACGACTGATGATACGTAATATGTGCTAAAGGTAATAGTGTCTTCAGAGCACGAAAAACATTTTGTAAAGAATAACTTTTTTTCCTAAAATGAATAATAAGAAAGTTATTGTAGTAAGGAAAATTTGTAACGGAAACAAACCGAAAACTCTTCAACGACTGATGATACGTAATATGTGCTAAAGGTAATAGTGTCTTCAGAGCACGAAAAACATTTTGTAAAGAATAACTTTTTTCCTAAAATGAATAATAAGAAAGTTATTGTAGTAAGGAAAATTTGTAACGGAAACAAACCGAAAATTTTTATCAAAACTCTTAAACGACTGATGATACGTAATATGTGCTAAAGGTAATAGTGTCTTCAGAGCACGAAAAACATTTTGTAAAGAATAACTTTTTTTCCTAAAATGAATAATAAGAAAGTTATTGTAGTAAGGAAAATTTGTAACGGAAACAAACCGAAAATTTTTATCAAAACTCTTAAACGACTGATGATACGTAATATGTGCTAAAGGTAATAGTGTCTTCAGAGCACGAAAAACATTTTGTAAAGAATAACTTTTTTTCCTAAAATGAATAATAAGAAAGTTATTGTAGTAAGGAAAATTTGTAACGGAAACAAACCGAAAACTCTTAAACGACTGATGATACGTAATATGTGCTAAAGGTAATAGTGTCTTCAGAGCACGAAAAACATTTTGTAAAGAATAACTTTTTTTCCTAAAATGAATAATAAGAAAGTTATTGTAGTAAGGAAAATTTGTAACGGAAACAAACCGAAAATTTTATCAAAACTCTTAAACGACTGATGATACGTAATATGTGCTAAAGGTAATAGTGTCTTCAGAGCACGAAAAACATTTTGTAAAGAATAACTTTTTTCCTAAAATGAATAATAAGAAAGTTATTGTAGTAAGGAAAATTTGTAACGGAAACAAACCGAAAATTTTTATCAAAACTCTTAAACGACTGATGATACGTAATATGTGCTAAAGGTAATAGTGTCTTCAGAGCACGAAAAACATTTTGTAAAGAATAACTTTTTTTCCTAAAATGAATAATAAGAAAGTTATTGTAGTAAGGAAAATTTGTAACGGAAACAAACCGAAAATTTTTATCAAAACTCTTAAACGACTGATGATACGTAATATGTGCTAAAGGTAATAGTGTCTTCAGAGCACGAAAAACATTTTGTAAAGAATAACTTTTTTTCCTAAAATGAATAATAAGAAAGTTATTGTAGTAAGGAAAATTTGTAACGGAAACAAACCGAAAATTTTTATCAAAACTCTTAAACGACTGATGATACGTAATATGTGCTAAAGGTAATAGTGTCTTCAGAGCACGAAAAACATTTTGTAAAGAATAACTTTTTTTCCTAAAATGAATAATAAGAAAGTTATTGTAGTAAGGAAAATTTGTAACGGAAACAAACCGAAAATTTTTATCAAAACTCTTAAACGACTGATGATACGTAATATGTGCTAAAGGTAATAGTGTCTTCAGAGCACGAAAAACATTTTGTAAAGAATAACTTTTTTTCCTAAAATGAATAATAAGAAAGTTATTGTAGTAAGGAAAATTTGTAACGGAAACAAACCGAAAATTTTTATCAAAACTCTTAAACGACTGATGATACGTAATATGTGCTAAAGGTAATAGTGTCTTCAGAGCACGAAAAACATTTTGTAAAGAATAACTTTTTTTCCTAAAATGAATAATAAGAAAGTTATTGTAGTAAGGAAAATTTGTAACGGAAACAAACCGAAATTTTTTATCAAAACTCTTAAACGACTGCTGATACGTAATATGTGCTAAAGGTAATAGTGTCTTCAGAGCACGAAAAACATTTTGTAAAGAATAACTTTTTTTCCTAAAATGAATAATAAGAAAGTTATTGTAGTAAGGAAAATTTGTAACGGAAACAAACCGAAAATTTTTATCAAAACTCTTAAACGACTGATGATACGTAATATGTGCTAAAGGTAATAGTGTCTTCAGAGCACGAAAAACATTTTGTAAAGAATAACTTTTTTTCCTAAAATGAATAATAAGTAAGTTATTGTAGTAAGGAAAATTTGTAACGGAAACAAACCGAAAATTTTTATCAAAACTCTTAAACGACTGATGATACGTAATATGTGCTAAAGGTAATAGTGTCTTCAGAGCACGAAAAACATTTTGTAAAGAATAACTTTTTTTCCTAAAATGAATAATAAGAAAGTTATTGTAGTAAGGAAAATTTGTAACGGAAACAAACCGAAAATTTTTATCAAAACTCTTAAACGACTGATGATACGTAATATGTGCTAAAGGTAATAGTGTCTTCAGAGCACGAAAAACATTTTGTAAAGAATAACTTTTTTTCCTAAAATGAATAATAAGAAAGTTATTGTAGTAAGGAAAATTTGTAACGGAAACAAACCGAAAATTTTTATCAAAACTCTTAAACGACTGATGATACGTAATATGTGCTAAAGGTAATAGTGTCTTCAGAGCACGAAAAACATTTTGTAAAGAATAACTTTTTTTCCTAAAATGAATAATAAGAAAGTTATTGTAGTAAGGAAAATTTGTAACGGAAACAAACCGAAAATTTTATCAAAACTCTTAAACGACTGATGATACGTAATATGTGCTAAAGGTAATAGTGTCTTCAGAGCACGAAAAACATTTTGTAAAGAATAACTTTTTTTCCTAAAATGAATAATAAGAAAGTTATTGTAGTAAGGAAAATTTGTAACGGAAACAAACCGAAATTTTTATCAAAACTCTTAAACGACTGATGATACGTAATATGTGCTAAAGGTAATAGTGTCTTCAGAGCACGAAAAACATTTTGTAAAGAATAACTTTTTTTCCTAAAATGAATAATAAGAAAGTTATTGTAGTAAGGAAAATTTGTAACGGAAACAAACCGAAAATTTTTATCAAAACTCTTAAACGACTGATGATACGTAATATGTGCTAAAGGTAATAGTGTCTTCAGAGCACGAAAAACATTTTGTAAAGAATAACTTTTTTTCCTAAAATGAATAATAAGAAAGTTATTGTAGTAAGGAAAATTTGTAACGGAAACAAACCGAAAATTTTATCAAAACTCTTAAACGACTGATGATACGTAATATGTGCTAAAGGTAATAGTGTCTTCAGAGCACGAAAAACATTTTGTAAAGAATAACTTTTTTTCCTAAAATGAATAATAAGAAAGTTATTGTAGTAAGGAAAATTTGTAACGGAAACAAACCGAAAATTTTTATCAAAACTCTTAAACGACTGATGATACGTAATATGTGCTAAAGGTAATAGTGTCTTCAGAGCACGAAAAACATTTTGTAAAGAATAACTTTTTTTCCTAAAATGAATAATAAGAAAGTTATTGTAGTAAGGAAAATTTGTAACGGAAACAAACCGAAAATTTTTATCAAAACTCTTAAACGACTGATGATACGTAATATGTGCTAAAGGTAATAGTGTCTTCAGAGCACGAAAAACATTTTGTAAAGAATAACTTTTTTCCTAAAATGAATAATAAGAAAGTTATTGTAGTAAGGAAAATTTGTAACGGAAACAAACCGAAAATTTTTATCAAAACTCTTAAACGACTGATGATACGTAATATGTGCTAAAGGTAATAGTGTCTTCAGAGCACGAAAAACATTTTGTAAAGAATAACTTTTTTTCCTAAAATGAATAATAAGAAAGTTATTGTAGTAAGGAAAATTTGTAACGGAAACAAACCGAAAATTTTTATCAAAACTCTTAAACGACTGATGATACGTAATATGTGCTAAAGGTAATAGTGTCTTCAGAGCACGAAAAACATTTTGTAAAGAATAACTTTTTTTCCTAAAATGAATAATAAGAAAGTTATTGTAGTAAGGAAAATTTGTAACGGAAACAAACCGAAAATTTTTATCAAAACTCTTAAACGACTGATGATACGTAATATGTGCTAAAGGTAATAGTGTCTTCAGAGCACGAAAAACATTTTGTAAAGAATAACTTTTTTCCTAAAATGAATAATAAGAAAGTTATTGTAGTAAGGAAAATTTGTAACGGAAACAAACCGAAAATTTTTATCAAAACTCTTAAACGACTGATGATACGTAATATGTGCTAAAGGTAATAGTGTCTTCAGAGCACGAAAAACATTTTGTAAAGAATAACTTTTTTTCCTAAAATGAATAATAAGAAAGTTATTGTAGTAAGGAAAATTTGTAACGGAAACAAATCGAAAATTTTTATCAAAACTCTTAAACGACTGATGATACGTAATATGTGCTAAAGGTAATAGTGTCTTCAGAGCACGAAAAACATTTTGTAAAGAATAACTTTTTTCCTAAAATGAATAATAAGAAAGTTATTGTAGTAAGGAAAATTTGTAACGGAAACAAACCGAAAATTTTTATCAAAACTCTTAAACGACTGATGATACGTAATATGTGCTAAAGGTAATAGTGTCTTCAGAGCACGAAAAACATTTTGTAAAGAATAACTTTTTTTCCTAAAATGAATAATAAGAAAGTTATTGTAGTAAGGAAAATTTGTAACGGAAACAAACCGAAAATTTTATCAAAACTCTTAAACGACTGATGATACGTAATATGTGCTAAAGGTAATAGTGTCTTCAGAGCACGAAAACATTTTGTAAAGAATAACTTTTTTCCTAAAATGAATAATAAGAAAGTTATTGTAGTAAGGAAAATTTGTAACGGAAACAAACCGAAAATTTTTATCAAAACTCTTAAACGACTGATGATACGTAATATGTGCTAAAGGTAATAGTGTCTTCAGAGCACGAAAAACATTTTGTAAAGAATAACTTTTTTTCCTAAAATGAATAATAAGAAAGTTATTGTAGTAAGGAAAATTTGTAACGGAAACAAACCGAAAATTTTATCAAAACTCTTAAACGACTGATGATACGTAATATGTGCTAAAGGTAATAGTGTCTTCAGAGCACGAAAAACATTTTGTAAAGAATAACTTTTTTTCCTAAAATGAATAATAAGAAAGTTATTGTAGTAAGGAAAATTTGTAACGGAAACAAACCGAAAATTTTTATCAAAACTCTTAAACGACTGATGATACGTAATATGTGCTAAAGGTAATAGTGTCTTCAGAGCACGAAAAACATTTTGTAAAGAATAACTTTTTTTCCTAAAATGAATAATAAGAAAGTTATTGTAGTAAGGAAAATTTGTAACGGAAACAAACCGAAAATTTTTATCAAAACTCTTAAACGACTGATGATACGTAATATGTGCTAAAGGTAATAGTGTCTTCAGAGCACGAAAAACATTTTGTAAAGAATAACTTTTTTCCTAAAATGAATAATAAGAAAGTTATTGTAGTAAGGAAAATTTGTAACGGAAACAAACCGAAAATTTTTATCAAAACTCTTAAACGACTGATGATACGTAATATGTGCTAAAGGTAATAGTGTCTTCAGAGCACGAAAACATTTTGTAAAGAATAACTTTTTTTCCTAAAATGAATAATAAGAAAGTTATTGTAGTAAGGAAAATTTGTAACGGAAACAAACCGAAAATTTTTATCAAAACTCTTAAACGACTGATGATACGTAATATGTGCTAAAGGTAATAGTGTCTTCAGAGCACGAAAAACATTTTGTAAAGAATAACTTTTTTTCCTAAAATGAATAATAAGAAAGTTATTGTAGTAAGGAAAATTTGTAACGGAAACAAACCGAAAATTTTTATCAAAACTCTTAAACGACTGATGATACGTAATATGTGCTAAAGGTAATAGTGTCTTCAGAGCACGAAAAACATTTTGTAAAGAATAACTTTTTTTCCTAAAATGAATAATAAGAAAGTTATTGTAGTAAGGAAAATTTGTAACGGAAACAAACCGAAAATTTTTATCAAAACTCTTAAACGACTGATGATACGTAATATGTGCTAAAGGTAATAGTGTCTTCAGAGCACGAAAAACATTTTGTAAAGAATAACTTTTTTTCCTAAAATGAATAATAAGAAAGTTATTGTAGTAAGGAAAATTTGTAACGGAAACAAACCGAAAATTTTTATCAAAACTCTTAAACGACTGATGATACGTAATATGTGCTAAAGGTAATAGTGTCTTCAGAGCACGAAAAACATTTTGTAAAGAATAACTTTTTTTCCTAAAATGAATAATAAGAAAGTTATTGTAGTAAGGAAAATTTGTAACGGAAACAAACCGAAAATTTTTATCAAAACTCTTAAACGACTGATGATACGTAATATGTGCTAAAGGTAATAGTGTCTTCAGAGCACGAAAAACATTTTGTAAAGAATAACTTTTTTCCTAAAATGAATAATAAGAAAGTTATTGTAGTAAGGAAAATTTGTAACGGAAACAAACCGAAAATTTTTATCAAAACTCTTAAACGACTGATGATACGTAATATGTGCTAAAGGTAATAGTGTCTTCAGAGCACGAAAAACATTTTGTAAAGAATAACTTTTTTTCCTAAAATGAATAATAAGAAAGTTATTGTAGTAAGGAAAATTTGTAACGGAAACAAACCGAAAATTTTTATCAAAACTCTTAAACGACTGATGATACGTAATATGTGCTAAAGGTAATAGTGTCTTCAGAGCACGAAAAACATTTTGTAAAGAATAACTTTTTTTCCTAAAATGAATAATAAGAAAGTTATTGTAGTAAGGAAAATTTGTAACGGAAACAAACCGAAAATTTTTATCAAAACTCTTAAACGACTGATGATACGTAATATGTGCTAAAGGTAATAGTGTCTTCAGAGCACGAAAAACATTTTGTAAAGAATAACTTTTTTTCCTAAAATGAATAATAAGAAAGTTATTGTAGTAAGGAAAATTTGTAACGGAAACAAACCGAAAATTTTTATCAAAACTCTTAAACGACTGATGATACGTAATATGTGCTAAAGGTAATAGTGTCTTCAGAGCACGAAAAACATTTTGTAAAGAATAACTTTTTTTCCTAAAATGAATAATAAGAAAGTTATTGTAGTAAGGAAAATTTGTAACGGAAACAAACCGAAAATTTTTATCAAAACTCTTAAACGACTGATGATACGTAATATGTGCTAAAGGTAATAGTGTCTTCAGAGCACGAAAAACATTTTGTAAAGAATAACTTTTTTTCCTAAAATGAATAATAAGAAAGTTATTGTAGTAAGGAAAATTTGTAACGGAAACAAACCGAAAATTTTTATCAAAACTCTTAAACGACTGATGATACGTAATATGTGCTAAAGGTAATAGTGTCTTCAGAGCACGAAAAACATTTTGTAAAGAATAACTTTTTTTCCTAAAATGAATAATAAGAAAGTTATTGTAGTAAGGAAAATTTGTAACGGAAACAAACCGAAAATTTTTATCAAAACTCTTAAACGACTGATGATACGTAATATGTGCTAAAGGTAATAGTGTCTTCAGAGCACGAAAAACATTTTGTAAAGAATAACTTTTTTTCTAAAATGAATAATAAGAAAGTTATTGTAGTAAGGAAAATTTGTAACGGAAACAAACCGAAAATTTTTATCAAAACTCTTAAACTACTGATGATACGTAATATGTGCTAAAGGTAATAGTGTCTTCAGAGCACGAAAAACATTTTGTAAAGAATAACTTTTTTTCCTAAAATGAATAATAAGAAAGTTATTGTAGTAAGGAAAATTTGTAACGGAAACAAACCGAAAATTTTTATCAAAACTCTTAAACGACTGATGATACGTAATATGTGCTAAAGGTAATAGTGTCTTCAGAGCACGAAAAACATTTTGTAAAGAATAACTTTTTTTCCTAAAATGAATAATAAGAAAGTTATTGTAGTAAGGAAAATTTGTAACGGAAACAAACCGAAAATTTTTATCAAAACTCTTAAACGACTGATGATACGTAATATGTGCTAAAGGTAATAGTGTCTTCAGAGCACGAAAAACATTTTGTAAAGAATAACTTTTTTCCTAAAATGAATAATAAGAAAGTTATTGTAGTAAGGAAAATTTGTAACGGAAACAAACCGAAATTTTTATCAAAACTCTTAAACGACTGATGATACGTAATATGTGCTAAAGGTAATTAGTGTCTTCAGAGCACGAAAAACATTTTGTAAAGAATAACTTTTTTTCCTAAAATGTAATAAGAAAGTTATTGTAGTAAGGAAAATTTGTAACGGAAACAAACCGAAAATTTTTATCAAAACTCTTAAACGACTGATGATACGTAATATGTGCTAAAGGTAATAGTGTCTTCAGAGCACGAAAAACATTTTGTAAAGAATAACTTTTTTCCTAAAATGAATAATAAGAAAGTTATTGTAGTAAGGAAAATTTGTAACGGAAACAAACCGAAAATTTTTATCAAAACTCTTAAACGACTGATGATACGTAATATGTGCTAAAGGTAATAGTGTCTTCAGAGCACGAAAAACATTTTGTAAAGAATAACTTTTTTCCTAAAATGAATAATAAGAAAGTTATTGTAGTAAGGAAAATTTGTAACGGAAACAAACCGAAAATTTTTATCAAAACTCTTAAACGACTGATGATACGTAATATGTGCTAAAGGTAATAGTGTCTTCAGAGCACGAAAAACATTTTGTAAAGAATAACTTTTTTTCCTAAAATGAATAATAAGAAAGTTATTGTAGTAAGGAAAATTTGTAACGGAAACAAACCGAAAATTTTTATCAAAACTCTTAAACGACTGATGATACGTAATATGTGCTAAAGGTAATAGTGTCTTCAGAGCACGAAAAACATTTTGTAAAGAATAACTTTTTTCCTAAAATGAATAATAAGAAAGTTATTGTAGTAAGGAAAATTTGTAACGGAAACAAACCGAAAATTTTTATCAAAACTCTTAAACGACTGATGATACGTAATATGTGCTAAAGGTAATAGTGTCTTCAGAGCACGAAAAACATTTTGTAAAGAATAACTTTTTTTCCTAAAATGAATAATAAGAAAGTTATTGTAGTAAGGAAAATTTGTAACGGAAACAAACCGAAAATTTTTATCAAAACTCTTAAACGACTGATGATACGTAATATGTGCTAAAGGTAATAGTGTCTTCAGAGCACGAAAACATTTTGTAAAGAATAACTTTTTTCCTAAAATGAATAATAAGAAAGTTATTGTAGTAAGGAAAATTTGTAACGGAAACAAACCGAAAATTTTTATCAAAACTCTTAAACGACTGATGATACGTAATATGTGCTAAAGGTAATAGTGTCTTCAGAGCACGAAAAACATTTTGTAAAGAATAACTTTTTTTCCTAAAATGAATAATAAGAAAGTTATTGTAGTAAGGAAAATTTGTAACGGAAACAAACCGAAAATTTTATCAAAACTCTTAAACGACTGATGATACGTAATATGTGCTAAAGGTAATAGTGTCTTCAGAGCACGAAAAACATTTTGTAAAGAATAACTTTTTTCCTAAAATGAATAATAAGAAAGTTATTGTAGTAAGGAAAATTTGTAACGGAAACAAACCGAAAATTTTTATCAAAACTCTTAAACGACTGATGATACGTAATATGTGCTAAAGGTAATAGTGTCTTCAGAGCACGAAAAACATTTTGTAAAGAATAACTTTTTTCCTAAAATGAATAATAAGAAAGTTATTGTAGTAAGGAAAATTTGTAACGGAAACAAACCGAAAATTTTTATCAAAACTCTTAAACGACTGATGATACGTAATATGTGCTAAAGGTAATAGTGTCTTCAGAGCACGAAAAACATTTTGTAAAGAATAACTTTTTTTCCTAAAATGTAATAAGAAAGTTATTGTAGTAAGGAAAATTTGTAACGGAAACAAACCGAAAATTTTTATCAAAACTCTTAAACGACTGATGATACGTAATATGTGCTAAAGGTAATAGTGTCTTCAGAGCACGAAAAACATTTTGTAAAGAATAACTTTTTTTCCTAAAATGAATAATAAGAAAGTTATTGTAGTAAGGAAAATTTGTAACGGAAACAAACCCAAAATTTTTATCAAAACTCTTAAACGACTGATGATACGTAATATGTGCTAAAGGTAATAGTGTCTTCAGAGCACGAAAAACATTTTGTAAAGAATAACTTTTTTCCTAAAATGAATAATAAGAAAGTTATTGTAGTAAGGAAAATTTGTAACGGAAACAAACCGAAAATTTTTATCAAAACTCTTAAACGACTGATGATACGTAATATGTGCTAAAGGTAATAGTGTCTTCAGAGCACGAAAAACATTTTGTAAAGAATAACTTTTTTCCTAAAATGAATAATAAGAAAGTTATTGTAGTAAGGAAAATTTGTAACGGAAACAAACCGAAAATTTTATCAAAACTCTTAAACGACTGATGATACGTAATATGTGCTAAAGGTAATAGTGTCTTCAGAGCACGAAAAACATTTTGTAAAGAATAACTTTTTTCCTAAAATGAATAATAAGAAAGTTATTGTAGTAAGGAAAATTTGTAACGGAAACAAACCGAAAATTTTTATCAAAACTCTTAAACGACTGATGATACGTAATATGTGCTAAAGGTAATAGTGTCTTCAGAGCACGAAAACATTTTGTAAAGAATAACTTTTTTTCCTAAAATGAATAATAAGAAAGTTATTGTAGTAAGGAAAATTTGTAACGGAAACAAACCGAAATTTTTATCAAAACTCTTAAACGACTGATGATACGTAATATGTGCTAAAGGTAATAGTGTCTTCAGAGCACGAAAAACATTTTGTAAAGAATAACTTTTTTTCCTAAAATGAATAATAAGAAAGTTATTGTAGTAAGGAAAATTTGTAACGGAAACAAACCGAAAATTTTTATCAAAACTCTTAAACGACTGATGATACGTAATATGTGCTAAAGGTAATAGTGTCTTCAGAGCACGAAAAACATTTTGTAAAGAATAACTTTTTTTCCTAAAATGAATAATAAGAAAGTTATTGTAGTAAGGAAAATTTGTAACGGAAACAAACCGAAAATTTTTATCAAAACTCTTAAACGACTGATGATACGTAATATGTGCTAAAGGTAATAGTGTCTTCAGAGCACGAAAAACATTTTGTAAAGAATAACTTTTTTTCCTAAAATGAATAATAAGAAAGTTATTGTAGTAAGGAAAATTTGTAACGGAAACAAACCGAAAATTTTATCAAAACTCTTAAACGACTGATGATACGTAATATGTGCTAAAGGTAATAGTGTCTTCAGAGCACGAAAACATTTTGTAAAGAATAACTTTTTTTCCTAAAATGAATAATAAGAAAGTTATTGTAGTAAGGAAAATTTGTAACGGAAACAAACCGAAAATTTTATCAAAACTCTTAAACGACTGATGATACGTAATATGTGCTAAAGGTAATAGTGTCTTCAGAGCACGAAAAACATTTTGTAAAGAATAACTTTTTTCCTAAAATGAATAATAAGAAAGTTATTGTAGTAAGGAAAATTTGTAACGGAAACAAACCCAAAATTTTTATCAAAACTCTTAAACGACTGATGATACGTAATATGTGCTAAAGGTAATAGTGTCTTCAGAGCACGAAAAACATTTTGTAAAGAATAACTTTTTTTCCTAAAATGAATAATAAGAAAGTTATTGTAGTAAGGAAAATTTGTAACGGAAACAAACCGAAAATTTTTATCAAAACTCTTAAACGACTGATGATACGTAATATGTGCTAAAGGTAATAGTGTCTTCAGAGCACGAAAAACATTTTGTAAAGAATAACTTTTTTCCTAAAATGAATAATAAGAAAGTTATTGTAGTAAGGAAAATTTGTAACGGAAACAAACCGAAAATTTTTATCAAAACTCTTAAACGACTGATGATACGTAATATGTGCTAAAGGTAATAGTGTCTTCAGAGCACGAAAAACATTTTGTAAAGAATAACTTTTTTCCTAAAATGAATAATAAGAAAGTTATTGTAGTAAGGAAAATTTGTAACGGAAACAAACCAAAATTTTTATCAAAACTCTTAAACGACTGATGATACGTAATATGTGCTAAAGGTAATAGTGTCTTCAGAGCACGAAAAACATTTTGTAAAGAATAACTTTTTTTCCTAAAATGAATAATAAGAAAGTTATTGTAGTAAGGAAAATTTGTAACGGAAACAAACCGAAAATTTTTATCAAAACTCTTAAACGACTGATGATACGTAATATGTGCTAAAGGTAATAGTGTCTTCAGAGCACGAAAAACATTTTGTAAAGAATAACTTTTTTTCCTAAAATGAATAATAAGAAAGTTATTGTAGTAAGGAAAATTTGTAACGGAAACAAACCGAAAATTTTTATCAAAACTCTTAAACGACTGATGATACGTAATATGTGCTAAAGGTAATAGTGTCTTCAGAGCACGAAAAACATTTTGTAAAGAATAACTTTTTTCCTAAAATGAATAATAAGAAAGTTATTGTAGTAAGGAAAATTTGTAACGGAAACAAACCGAAAATTTTTATCAAAACTCTTAAACGACTGATGATACGTAATATGTGCTAAAGGTAATAGTGTCTTCAGAGCACGAAAAACATTTTGTAAAGAATAACTTTTTTCCTAAAATGAATAATAAGAAAGTTATTGTAGTAAGGAAAATTTGTAACGGAAACAAACCGAAAATTTTTATCAAAACTCTTAAACGACTGATGATACGTAATATGTGCTAAAGGTAATAGTGTCTTCAGAGCACGAAAAACATTTTGTAAAGAATAACTTTTTTTCCTAAAATGAATAATAAGAAAGTTATTGTAGTAAGGAAAATTTGTAACGGAAACAAACCGAAAATTTTTATCAAAACTCTTAAACGACTGATGATACGTAATATGTGCTAAAGGTAATAGTGTCTTCAGAGCACGAAAAACATTTTGTAAAGAATAACTTTTTTTCCTAAAATGAATAATAAGAAAGTTATTGTAGTAAGGAAAATTTGTAACGGAAACAAACAGAAAATTTTTATCAAAACTCTTAAACGACTGATGATACGTAATATGTGCTAAAGGTAATAGTGTCTTCAGAGCACGAAAAACATTTTGTAAAGAATAACTTTTTTTCCTAAAATGAATAATAAGAAAGTTATTGTAGTAAGGAAAATTTGTAACGGAAACAAACCGAAAATTTTTATCAAAACTCTTAAACGACTGATGATACGTAATATGTGCTAAAGGTAATAGTGTCTTCAGAGCACGAAAAACATTTTGTAAAGAATAACTTTTTTTCCTAAAATGAATAATAAGAAAGTTATTGTAGTAAGGAAAATTTGTAACGGAAACAAACCCAAAATTTGTATCAAAACTCTTAAACGACTGATGATACGTAATATGTGCTAAAGGTAATAGTGTCTTCAGAGCACGAAAAACATTTTGTAAAGAATAACTTTTTTTCCTAAAATGAATAATAAGAAAGTTATTGTAGTAAGGAAAATTTGTAACGGAAACAAACCGAAAATTTTTATCAAAACTCTTAAACGACTGATGATACGTAATATGTGCTAAAGGTAATAGTGTCTTCAGAGCACGAAAAACATTTTGTAAAGAATAACTTTTTTTCCTAAAATGAATAATAAGAAAGTTATTGTAGTAAGGAAAATTTGTAACGGAAACAAACCGAAAATTTTTATCAAAACTCTTAAACGACTGATGATACGTAATATGTGCTAAAGGTAATAGTGTCTTCAGAGCACGAAAAACATTTTGTAAAGAATAACTTTTTTCCTAAAATGAATAATAAGAAAGTTATTGTAGTAAGGAAAATTTGTAACGGAAACAAACCGAAAATTTTTATCAAAACTCTTAAACGACTGATGATACGTAATATGTGCTAAAGGTAATAGTGTCTTCAGAGCACGAAAAACATTTTGTAAAGAATAACTTTTTTTCCTAAAATGAATAATAAGAAAGTTATTGTAGTAAGGAAAATTTGTAACGGAAACAAACCGAAAATTTTTATCAAAACTCTTAAACGACTGATGATACGTAATATGTGCTAAAGGTAATAGTGTCTTCAGAGCACGAAAAACATTTTGTAAAGAATAACTTTTTTCCTAAAATGAATAATAAGAAAGTTATTGTAGTAAGGAAAATTTGTAACGGAAACAAACCGAAAATTTTTATCAAAACTCTTAAACGACTGATGATACGTAATATGTGCTAAAGGTAATAGTGTCTTCAGAGCACGAAAAACATTTTGTAAAGAATAACTTTTTTTCCTAAAATGAATAATAAGAAAGTTATTGTAGTAAGGAAAATTTGTAACGGAAACAAACCGAAAATTTTTATCAAAACTCTTAAACGACTGATGATACGTAATATGTGCTAAAGGTAATAGTGTCTTCAGAGCACGAAAAACATTTTGTAAAGAATAACTTTTTTTCCTAAAATGAATAATAAGAAAGTTATTGTAGTAAGGAAAATTTGTAACGGAAACAAACCGAAAATTTTTATCAAAACTCTTAAACGACTGATGATACGTAATATGTGCTAAAGGTAATAGTGTCTTCAGAGCACGAAAAACATTTTGTAAAGAATAACTTTTTTTCCTAAAATGAATAATAAGAAAGTTATTGTAGTAAGGAAAATTTGTAACGGAAACAAACCGAAAATTTTTATCAAAACTCTTAAACGACTGATGATACGTAATATGTGCTAAAGGTAATAGTGTCTTCAGAGCACGAAAAACATTTTGTAAAGAATAACTTTTTTTCCTAAAATGAATAATAAGAAAGTTATTGTAGTAAGGAAAATTTGTAACGGAAACAAACCGAAAATTTTTATCAAAACTCTTAAACGACTGATGATACGTAATATGTGCTAAAGGTAATAGTGTCTTCAGAGCACGCAAAACATTTTGTAAAGAATAACTTTTTTTCCTAAAATGAATAAGAAAGTTATTGTAGTAAGGAAAATTTGTAACGGAAACAAACCGAAAATTTTTATCAAAACTCTTAAACGACTGATGATACGTAATATGTGCTAAAGGTAATAGTGTCTTCAGAGCACGAAAAACATTTTGTAAAGAATAACTTTTTTTCCTAAAATGAATAATAAGAAAGTTATTGTAGTAAGGAAAATTTGTAACGGAAACAAACCGAAAATTTTTATCAAAACTCTTAAACGACTGATGATACGTAATATGTGCTAAAGGTAATAGTGTCTTCAGAGCACGAAAAACATTTTGTAAAGAATAACTTTTTTCCTAAAATGAAATAAGAAAGTTATTGTAGTAAGGAAAATTTGTAACGGAAACAAACCGAAAATTTTTATCAAAACTCTTAAACGACTGATGATACGTAATATGTGCTAAAGGTAATAGTGTCTTCAGAGCACGAAAAACATTTTGTAAAGAATAACTTTTTTCCTAAAATGAATAATAAGAAAGTTATTGTAGTAAGGAAAATTTGTAACGGAAACAAACCGAAAATTTTATCAAAACTCTTAAACTACTGATGATACGTAATATGTGCTAAAGGTAATAGTGTCTTCAGAGCACGAAAAACATTTTGTAAAGAATAACTTTTTTCCTAAAATGAATAATAAGAAAGTTATTGTAGTAAGGAAAATTTGTAACGGAAACAAACCGAAAATTTTTATCAAAACTCTTAAACGACTGATGATACGTAATATGTGCTAAAGGTAATAGTGTCTTCAGAGCACGAAAAACATTTTGTAAAGAATAACTTTTTTCCTAAAATGAATAATAAGAAAGTTATTGTAGTAAGGAAAATTTGTAACGGAAACAAACCCAAAATTTTATCAAAACTCTTAAACGACTGATGATACGTAATATGTGCTAAAGGTAATAGTGTCTTCAGAGCACGAAAACATTTTGTAAAGAATAACTTTTTTTCCTAAAATGAATAATAAGAAAGTTATTGTAGTAAGGAAAATTTGTAACGGAAACAAACCGAAAATTTTTATCAAAACTCTTAAACTACTGATGATACGTAATATGTGCTAAAGGTAATAGTGTCTTCAGAGCACGAAAAACATTTTGTAAAGAATAACTTTTTTTCCTAAAATGAATAATAAGAAAGTTATTGTAGTAAGGAAAATTTGTAACGGAAACAAACCGAAAATTTTATCAAAACTCTTAAACGACTGATGATACGTAATATGTGCTAAAGGTAATAGTGTCTTCAGAGCACGAAAAACATTTTGTAAAGAATAACTTTTTTTCCTAAAATGAATAATAAGAAAGTTATTGTAGTAAGGAAAATTTGTAACGAAACAAACCGAAAATTTTTATCAAAACTCTTAAACGACTGATGATACGTAATATGTGCTAAAGGTAATAGTGTCTTCAGAGCACGAAAAACATTTTGTAAAGAATAACTTTTTTTCCTAAAATGAATAATAAGAAAGTTATTGTAGTAAGGAAAATTTGTAACGGAAACAAACCGAAAATTTTTATCAAAACTCTTAAACGACTGATGATACGTAATATGTGCTAAAGGTAATAGTGTCTTCAGAGCACGAAAAACATTTTGTAAAGAATAACTTTTTTTCCTAAAATGAATAATAAGAAAGTTATTGTAGTAAGGAAAATTTGTAACGGAAACAAATCGAAAATTTTTATCAAAACTCTTAAACGACTGATGATACGTAATATGTGCTAAAGGTAATAGTGTCTTCAGAGCACGAAAAACATTTTGTAAAGAATAACTTTTTTTCCTAAAATGAATAAGAAAGTTATTGTAGTAAGGAAAATTTGTAACGGAAACAAACCGAAAATTTTTATCAAAACTCTTAAACGACTGATGATACGTAATATGTGCTAAAGGTAATAGTGTCTTCAGAGCACGAAAAACATTTTGTAAAGAATAACTTTTTTCCTAAAATGAATAATAAGAAAGTTATTGTAGTAAGGAAAATTTGTAACGGAAACAAACCGAAAATTTTTATCAAAACTCTTAAACGACTGATGATACGTAATATGTGCTAAAGGTAATAGTGTCTTCAGAGCACGAAAACATTTTGTAAAGAATAACTTTTTTTCCTAAAATGAATAATAAGAAAGTTATTGTAGTAAGGAAAATTTGTAACGGAAACAAACCGAAAATTTTTATCAAAACTCTTAAACGACTGATGATACGTAATATGTGCTAAAGGTAATAGTGTCTTCAGAGCACGAAAAACATTTTGTAAAGAATAACTTTTTTTCCTAAAATGAATAATAAGAAAGTTATTGTAGTAAGGAAAATTTGTAACGGAAACAAACCGAAAATTTTTATCAAAACTCTTAAACGACTGATGATACGTAATATGTGCTAAAGGTAATAGTGTCTTCAGAGCACGAAAAACATTTTGTAAAGAATAACTTTTTTTCCTAAAATGAATAATAAGAAAGTTATTGTAGTAAGGAAAATTTGTAACGGAAACAAACCGAAAATTTTATCAAAACTCTTAAACGACTGATGATACGTAATATGTGCTAAAGGTAATAGTGTCTTCAGAGCACGAAAAACATTTTGTAAAGAATAACTTTTTTCCTAAAATGAATAATAAGAAAGTTATTGTAGTAAGGAAAATTTGTAACGGAAACAAACCGAAAATTTTTATCAAAACTCTTAAACGACTGATGATACGTAATATGTGCTAAAGGTAATAGTGTCTTCAGAGCACGAAAACATTTTGTAAAGAATAACTTTTTTCCTAAAATGAATAATAAGAAAGTTATTGTAGTAAGGAAAATTTGTAACGGAAACAAACCGAAAATTTTTATCAAAACTCTTAAACGACTGATGATACGTAATATGTGCTAAAGGTAATAGTGTCTTCAGAGCACGAAAAACATTTTGTAAAGAATAACTTTTTTTCCTAAAATGAATAATAAGAAAGTTATTGTAGTAAGGAAAATTTGTAACGGAAACAAACCAAAATTTTTATCAAAACTCTTAAACGACTGATGATACGTAATATGTGCTAAAGGTAATAGTGTCTTCAGAGCACGAAAAACATTTTGTAAAGAATAACTTTTTTCCTAAAATGAATAATAAGAAAGTTATTGTAGTAAGGAAAATTTGTAACGGAAACAAACCGAAAATTTTTATCAAAACTCTTAAACGACTGATGATACGTAATATGTGCTAAAGGTAATAGTGTCTTCAGAGCACGAAAAACATTTTGTAAAGAATAACTTTTTTTCCTAAAATGAATAATAAGAAAGTTATTGTAGTAAGGAAAATTTGTAACGGAAACAAACCGAAAATTTTTATCAAAACTCTTAAACGACTGATGATACGTAATATGTGCTAAAGGTAATAGTGTCTTCAGAGCACGAAAAACATTTTGTAAAGAATAACTTTTTTCCTAAAATGAATAATAAGAAAGTTATTGTAGTAAGGAAAATTTGTAACGGAAACAAACCGAAAATTTTTATCAAAACTCTTAAACGACTGATGATACGTAATATGTGCTAAAGGTAATAGTGTCTTCAGAGCACGAAAAACATTTTGTAAAGAATAACTTTTTTCCTAAAATGAATAATAAGAAAGTTATTGTAGTAAGGAAAATTTGTAACGGAAACAAACCGAAAATTTTTATCAAAACTCTTAAACGACTGATGATACGTAATATGTGCTAAAGGTAATAGTGTCTTCAGAGCACGAAAAACATTTTGTAAAGAATAACTTTTTTTCCTAAAATGAATAATAAGAAAGTTATTGTAGTAAGGAAAATTTGTAACGGAAACAAACCGAAAATTTTTATCAAAACTCTTAAACGACTGATGATACGTAATATGTGCTAAAGGTAATAGTGTCTTCAGAGCACGAAAAACATTTTGTAAAGAATAACTTTTTTCCTAAAATGAATAATAAGAAAGTTATTGTAGTAAGGAAAATTTGTAACGGAAACAAACCGAAAATTTTTATCAAAACTCTTAAACGACTGATGATACGTAATATGTGCTAAAGGTAATAGTGTCTTCAGAGCACGAAAAACATTTTGTAAAGAATAACTTTTTTTCCTAAAATGAATAATAAGAAAGTTATTGTAGTAAGGAAAATTTGTAACGGAAACAAACCCAAAATTTTTATCAAAACTCTTAAACGACTGATGATACGTAATATGTGCTAAAGGTAATAGTGTCTTCAGAGCACGAAAAACATTTTGTAAAGAATAACTTTTTTTCCTAAAATGAATAATAAGAAAGTTATTGTAGTAAGGAAAATTTGTAACGGAAACAAACCGAAAATTTTTATCAAAACTCTTAAACGACTGATGATACGTAATATGTGCTAAAGGTAATAGTGTCTTCAGAGCACGAAAAACATTTTGTAAAGAATAACTTTTTTTCCTAAAATGAATAATAAGAAAGTTATTGTAGTAAGGAAAATTTGTAACGGAAACAAACCGAAAATTTTTATCAAAACTCTTAAACGACTGATGATACGTAATATGTGCTAAAGGTAATAGTGTCTTCAGAGCACGAAAAACATTTTGTAAAGAATAACTTTTTTCCTAAAATGAATAATAAGAAAGTTATTGTAGTAAGGAAAATTTGTAACGGAAACAAACCGAAAATTTTTATCAAAACTCTTAAACGACTGATGATACGTAATATGTGCTAAAGGTAATAGTGTCTTCAGAGCACGAAAAACATTTTGTAAAGAATAACTTTTTTCCTAAAATGAATAATAAGAAAGTTATTGTAGTAAGGAAAATTTGTAACGGAAACAAACCGAAAATTTTTATCAAAACTCTTAAACGACTGATGATACGTAATATGTGCTAAAGGTAATAGTGTCTTCAGAGCACGAAAAACATTTTGTAAAGAATAACTTTTTTTCCTAAAATGAATAATAAGAAAGTTATTGTAGTAAGGAAAATTTGTAACGGAAACAAACCGAAAATTTTTATCAAAACTCTTAAACGACTGATGATACGTAATATGTGCTAAAGGTAATAGTGTCTTCAGAGCACGAAAAACATTTTGTAAAGAATAACTTTTTTCCTAAAATGAATAATAAGAAAGTTATTGTAGTAAGGAAAATTTGTAACGGAAACAAACCGAAAATTTTTATCAAAACTCTTAAACGACTGATGATACGTAATATGTGCTAAAGGTAATAGTGTCTTCAGAGCACGAAAAACATTTTGTAAAGAATAACTTTTTTTCCTAAAATGAATAATAAGAAAGTTATTGTAGTAAGGAAAATTTGTAACGGAAACAAACCGAAAATTTTTATCAAAACTCTTAAACGACTGATGATACGTAATATGTGCTAAAGGTAATAGTGTCTTCAGAGCACGAAAAACATTTTGTAAAGAATAACTTTTTTTCCTAAAATGTAATAAGAAAGTTATTGTAGTAAGGAAAATTTGTAACGGAAACAAACCGAAAATTTTTATCAAAACTCTTAAACGACTGATGATACGTAATATGTGCTAAAGGTAATAGTGTCTTCAGAGCACGAAAAACATTTTGTAAAGAATAACTTTTTTTCCTAAAATGAATAATAAGAAAGTTATTGTAGTAAGGAAAATTTGTAACGGAAACAAACCGAAAATTTTATCAAAACTCTTAAACGACTGATGATACGTAATATGTGCTAAAGGTAATAGTGTCTTCAGAGCACGAAAAACATTTTGTAAAGAATAACTTTTTTTCCTAAAATGAATAATAAGAAAGTTATTGTAGTAAGGAAAATTTGTAACGGAAACAAACCGAAAATTTTTATCAAAACTCTTAAACGACTGATGATACGTAATATGTGCTAAAGGTAATAGTGTCTTCAGAGCACGAAAAACATTTTGTAAAGAATAACTTTTTTCCTAAAATGAATAATAAGAAAGTTATTGTAGTAAGGAAAATTTGTAACGGAAACAAACCGAAAATTTTATCAAAACTCTTAAACGACTGATGATACGTAATATGTGCTAAAGGTAATAGTGTCTTCAGAGCACGAAAAACATTTTGTAAAGAATAACTTTTTTTCCTAAAATGAATAATAAGAAAGTTATTGTAGTAAGGAAAATTTGTAACGGAAACAAACCGAAATTTTTATCAAAACTCTTAAACGACTGATGATACGTAATATGTGCTAAAGGTAATAGTGTCTTCAGAGCACGAAAAACATTTTGTAAAGAATAACTTTTTTCCTAAAATGAATAATAAGAAAGTTATTGTAGTAAGGAAAATTTGTAACGGAAACAAACCGAAAATTTTTATCAAAACTCTTAAACGACTGATGATACGTAATATGTGCTAAAGGTAATAGTGTCTTCAGAGCACGAAAACATTTTGTAAAGAATAACTTTTTTTCCTAAAATGAATAATAAGAAAGTTATTGTAGTAAGGAAAATTTGTAACGGAAACAAACCGAAAATTTTTATCAAAACTCTTAAACGACTGATGATACGTAATATGTGCTAAAGGTAATAGTGTCTTCAGAGCACGAAAACATTTTGTAAAGAATAACTTTTTTCCTAAAATGAATAATAAGAAAGTTATTGTAGTAAGGAAAATTTGTAACGGAAACAAATCGAAAATTTTTATCAAAACTCTTAAACGACTGATGATACGTAATATGTGCTAAAGGTAATAGTGTCTTCAGAGCACGAAAAACATTTTGTAAAGAATAACTTTTTTTCCTAAAATGAATAATAAGAAAGTTATTGTAGTAAGGAAAATTTGTAACGGAAACAAACCGAAAATTTTATCAAAACTCTTAAACGACTGATGATACGTAATATGTGCTAAAGGTAATAGTGTCTTCAGAGCACGAAAAACATTTTGTAAAGAATAACTTTTTTCCTAAAATGAATAATAAGAAAGTTATTGTAGTAAGGAAAATTTGTAACGGAAACAAACCGAAAATTTTTATCAAAACTCTTAAACGACTGATGATACGTAATATGTGCTAAAGGTAATAGTGTCTTCAGAGCACGAAAAACATTTTGTAAAGAATAACTTTTTTTCCTAAAATGAATAATAAGAAAGTTATTGTAGTAAGGAAAATTTGTAACGGAAACAAACCGAAAATTTTTATCAAAACTCTTAAACGACTGATGATACGTAATATGTGCTAAAGGTAATAGTGTCTTCAGAGCACGAAAAACATTTTGTAAAGAATAACTTTTTTTCCTAAAATGAATAATAAGAAAGTTATTGTAGTAAGGAAAATTTGTAACGGAAACAAACCGAAAATTTTTATCAAAACTCTTAAACGACTGATGATACGTAATATGTGCTAAAGGTAATAGTGTCTTCAGAGCACGAAAAACATTTTGTAAAGAATAACTTTTTTTCCTAAAATGAATAATAAGAAAGTTATTGTAGTAAGGAAAATTTGTAACGGAAACAAACCGAAAATTTTTATCAAAACTCTTAAACGACTGATGATACGTAATATGTGCTAAAGGTAATAGTGTCTTCAGAGCACGAAAAACATTTTGTAAAGAATAACTTTTTTTCCTAAAATGAATAATAAGAAAGTTATTGTAGTAAGGAAAATTTGTAACGGAAACAAATCGAAAATTTTTATCAAAACTCTTAAACGACTGATGATACGTAATATGTGCTAAAGGTAATAGTGTCTTCAGAGCACGAAAAACATTTTGTAAAGAATAACTTTTTTCCTAAAATGAATAATAAGAAAGTTATTGTAGTAAGGAAAATTTGTAACGGAAACAAACCGAAAATTTTTATCAAAACTCTTAAACGACTGATGATACGTAATATGTGCTAAAGGTAATAGTGTCTTCAGAGCACGAAAAACATTTTGTAAAGAATAACTTTTTTTCCTAAAATGAATAATAAGAAAGTTATTGTAGTAAGGAAAATTTGTAACGGAAACAAACCGAAAATTTTTATCAAAACTCTTAAACGACTGATGATACGTAATATGTGCTAAAGGTAATAGTGTCTTCAGAGCACGAAAAACATTTTGTAAAGAATAACTTTTTTTCCTAAAATGAATAATAAGAAAGTTATTGTAGTAAGGAAAATTTGTAACGGAAACAAACCGAAAATTTTTATCAAAACTCTTAAACGACTGATGATACGTAATATGTGCTAAAGGTAATAGTGTCTTCAGAGCACGAAAAACATTTTGTAAAGAATAACTTTTTTCCTAAAATGAATAATAAGAAAGTTATTGTAGTAAGGAAAATTTGTAACGGAAACAAACCGAAAATTTTTATCAAAACTCTTAAACGACTGATGATACGTAATATGTGCTAAAGGTAATAGTGTCTTCAGAGCACGAAAAACATTTTGTAAAGAATAACTTTTTTCCTAAAATGAATAATAAGAAAGTTATTGTAGTAAGGAAAATTTGTAACGGAAACAAACCGAAAATTTTTATCAAAACTCTTAAACGACTGATGATACGTAATATGTGCTAAAGGTAATAGTGTCTTCAGAGCACGAAAAACATTTTGTAAAGAATAACTTTTTTTCCTAAAATGAATAATAAGAAAGTTATTGTAGTAAGGAAAATTTGTAACGGAAACAAACCGAAAATTTTTATCAAAACTCTTAAACGACTGATGATACGTAATATGTGCTAAAGGTAATAGTGTCTTCAGAGCACGAAAAACATTTTGTAAAGAATAACTTTTTTCCTAAAATGAATAATAAGAAAGTTATTGTAGTAAGGAAAATTTGTAACGAAACAAACCGAAAATTTTATCAAAACTCTTAAACGACTGATGATACGTAATATGTGCTAAAGGTAATAGTGTCTTCAGAGCACGAAAACATTTTGTAAAGAATAACTTTTTTTCCTAAAATGAATAATAAGAAAGTTATTGTAGTAAGGAAAATTTGTAACGGAAACAAACCGAAAATTTTTATCAAAACTCTTAAACGACTGATGATACGTAATATGTGCTAAAGGTAATAGTGTCTTCAGAGCACGAAAAACATTTTGTAAAGAATAACTTTTTTTCCTAAAATGAATAATAAGAAAGTTATTGTAGTAAGGAAAATTTGTAACGGAAACAAACCGAAAATTTTTATCAAAACTCTTAAACGACTGATGATACGTAATATGTGCTAAAGGTAATAGTGTCTTCAGAGCACGAAAACATTTTGTAAAGAATAACTTTTTTTCCTAAAATGAATAAGAAAGTTATTGTAGTAAGGAAAATTTGTAACGGAAACAAACCGAAAATTTTTATCAAAACTCTTAAACGACTGATGATACGTAATATGTGCTAAAGGTAATAGTGTCTTCAGAGCACGAAAAACATTTTGTAAAGAATAACTTTTTTCCTAAAATGAATAATAAGAAAGTTATTGTAGTAAGGAAAATTTGTAACGGAAACAAACCGAAAATTTTTATCAAAACTCTTAAACGACTGATGATACGTAATATGTGCTAAAGGTAATAGTGTCTTCAGAGCACGAAAAACATTTTGTAAAGAATAACTTTTTTCCTAAAATGAATAATAAGAAAGTTATTGTAGTAAGGAAAATTTGTAACGGAAACAAACCGAAAATTTTTATCAAAACTCTTAAACGACTGATGATACGTAATATGTGCTAAAGGTAATAGTGTCTTCAGAGCACGAAAAACATTTTGTAAAGAATAACTTTTTTTCCTAAAATGAATAATAAGAAAGTTATTGTAGTAAGGAAAATTTGTAACGGAAACAAACCGAAAATTTTTATCAAAACTCTTAAACGACTGATGATACGTAATATGTGCTAAAGGTAATAGTGTCTTCAGAGCACGAAAAACATTTTGTAAAGAATAACTTTTTTTCCTAAAATGAATAATAAGAAAGTTATTGTAGTAAGGAAAATTTGTAACGGAAACAAACCGAAAATTTTTATCAAAACTCTTAAACGACTGATGATACGTAATATGTGCTAAAGGTAATAGTGTCTTCAGAGCACGAAAAACATTTTGTAAAGAATAACTTTTTTCCTAAAATGAATAATAAGAAAGTTATTGTAGTAAGGAAAATTTGTAACGGAAACAAACCGAAAATTTTTATCAAAACTCTTAAACGACTGATGATACGTAATATGTGCTAAAGGTAATAGTGTCTTCAGAGCACGAAAAACATTTTGTAAAGAATAACTTTTTTTCCTAAAATGAATAATAAGAAAGTTATTGTAGTAAGGAAAATTTGTAACGGAAACAAACCGAAAATTTTATCAAAACTCTTAAACGACTGATGATACGTAATATGTGCTAAAGGTAATAGTGTCTTCAGAGCACGAAAAACATTTTGTAAAGAATAACTTTTTTTCCTAAAATGAATAATAAGAAAGTTATTGTAGTAAGGAAAATTTGTAACGGAAACAAACCCAAAATTTTTATCAAAACTCTTAAACGACTGATGATACGTAATATGTGCTAAAGGTAATAGTGTCTTCAGAGCACGAAAACATTTTGTAAAGAATAACTTTTTTCCTAAAATGATAATAAGAAAGTTATTGTAGTAAGGAAAATTTGTAACGGAAACAAACCGAAATTTTTATCAAAACTCTTAAACGACTGATGATACGTAATATGTGCTAAAGGTAATAGTGTCTTCAGAGCACGAAAAACATTTTGTAAAGAATAACTTTTTTTCCTAAAATGAATAATAAGAAAGTTATTGTAGTAAGGAAAATTTGTAACGGAAACAAATCCAAAATTTTTATCAAAACTCTTAAACGACTGATGATACGTAATATGTGCTAAAGGTAATAGTGTCTTCAGAGCACGAAAAACATTTTGTAAAGAATAACTTTTTTTCCTAAAATGAATAATAAGAAAGTTATTGTAGTAAGGAAAATTTGTAACGGAAACAAACCGAAAATTTTTATCAAAACTCTTAAACGACTGATGATACGTAATATGTGCTAAAGGTAATAGTGTCTTCAGAGCACGAAAAACATTTTGTAAAGAATAACTTTTTTTCCTAAAATGAATAATAAGAAAGTTATTGTAGTAAGGAAAATTTGTAACGGAAACAAACCGAAAATTTTTATCAAAACTCTTAAACGACTGATGATACGTAATATGTGCTAAAGGTAATAGTGTCTTCAGAGCACGAAAAACATTTTGTAAAGAATAACTTTTTTCCTAAAATGAATAATAAGAAAGTTATTGTAGTAAGGAAAATTTGTAACGAAACAAACCGAAAATTTTTATCAAAACTCTTAAACGACTGATGATACGTAATATGTGCTAAAGGTAATAGTGTCTTCAGAGCACGAAAAACATTTTGTAAAGAATAACTTTTTTCCTAAAATGAATAAGAAAGTTATTGTAGTAAGGAAAATTTGTAACGGAAACAAACCGAAAATTTTTATCAAAACTCTTAAACTACTGATGATACGTAATATGTGCTAAAGGTAATAGTGTCTTCAGAGCACGAAAACATTTTGTAAAGAATAACTTTTTTTCCTAAAATGAATAATAAGAAAGTTATTGTAGTAAGGAAAATTTGTAACGGAAACAAACCGAAAATTTTTATCAAAACTCTTAAACTACTGATGATACGTAATATGTGCTAAAGGTAATAGTGTCTTCAGAGCACGAAAAACATTTTGTAAAGAATAACTTTTTTCCTAAAATGAATAATAAGAAAGTTATTGTAGTAAGGAAAATTTGTAACGGAAACAAATCGAAAATTTTTATCAAAACTCTTAAACGACTGATGATACGTAATATGTGCTAAAGGTAATAGTGTCTTCAGAGCACGAAAACATTTTGTAAAGAATAACTTTTTTCCTAAAATGAATAATAAGAAAGTTATTGTAGTAAGGAAAATTTGTAACGAAACAAACCGAAATTTTTATCAAAACTCTTAAACGACTGATGATACGTAATATGTGCTAAAGGTAATATGTGTCTTCAGAGCACGAAAAACATTTTGTAAAGAATAACTTTTTTTTCTAAAATGAATAATAAGAAAGTTATTGTAGTAAGGAAAATTTGTAACGGAAACAAACCGAAAATTTTTATCAAAACTCTTAAACGACTGATGATACGTAATATGTGCTAAAGGTAATAGTGTCTTCAGAGCACGAAAAACATTTTGTAAAGAATAACTTTTTTTCCTAAAATGAATAATAAGAAAGTTATTGTAGTAAGGAAAATTTGTAACGGAAACAAACCGAAATTTTTATCAAAACTCTTAAACGACTGATGATACGTAATATGTGCTAAAGGTAATAGTGTCTTCAGAGCACGAAAAACATTTTGTAAAGAATAACTTTTTTTCCTAAAATGAATAAGAAAGTTATTGTAGTAAGGAAAATTTGTAACGGAAACAAATCGAAAATTTTTATCAAAACTCTTAAACGACTGATGATACGTAATATGTGCTAAAGGTAATAGTGTCTTCAGAGCACGAAAAACATTTTGTAAAGAATAACTTTTTTTCCTAAAATGAATAATAAGAAAGTTATTGTAGTAAGGAAAATTTGTAACGGAAACAAACCGAAAATTTTTATCAAAACTCTTAAACGACTGATGATACGTAATATGTGCTAAAGGTAATAGTGTCTTCAGAGCACGAAAAACATTTTGTAAAGAATAACTTTTTTTCCTAAAATGAATAATAAGAAAGTTATTGTAGTAAGGAAAATTTGTAACGGAAACAAACCCAAAATTTTTATCAAAACTCTTAAACGACTGATGATACGTAATATGTGCTAAAGGTAATAGTGTCTTCAGAGCACGAAAAACATTTTGTAAAGAATAACTTTTTTCCTAAAATGAATAATAAGAAAGTTATTGTAGTAAGGAAAATTTGTAACGGAAACAAACCCAAAATTTTTATCAAAACTCTTAAACGACTGATGATACGTAATATGTGCTAAAGGTAATAGTGTCTTCAGAGCACGAAAAACATTTTGTAAAGAATAACTTTTTTCCTAAAATGAATAATAAGAAAGTTATTGTAGTAAGGAAAATTTGTAACGGAAACAAACCGAAAATTTTTATCAAAACTCTTAAACGACTGATGATACGTAATATGTGCTAAAGGTAATAGTGTCTTCAGAGCACGAAAACATTTTGTAAAGAATAACTTTTTTTCCTAAAATGAATAATAAGAAAGTTATTGTAGTAAGGAAAATTTGTAACGGAAACAAATCGAAAATTTTTATCAAAACTCTTAAACGACTGATGATACGTAATATGTGCTAAAGGTAATAGTGTCTTCAGAGCACGAAAAACATTTTGTAAAGAATAACTTTTTTTCCTAAAATGAATAATAAGAAAGTTATTGTAGTAAGGAAAATTTGTAACGGAAACAAACCGAAATTTTTATCAAAACTCTTAAACGACTGATGATACGTAATATGTGCTAAAGGTAATTGTGTCTTCAGAGCACGCAAAAACATTTTGTTAAAGAATAACTTTTTTCCTAAAATGAATAAGAAAGTTATTGTAGTAAGGAAAATTTGTAACGGAAACAAACCCAAAATTTTTATCAAAACTCTTAAACGACTGATGATACGTAATATGTGCTAAAGGTAATAGTGTCTTCAGAGCACGAAAACATTTTGTAAAGAATAACTTTTTTTCCTAAAATGAATAATAAGAAAGTTATTGTAGTAAGGAAAATTTGTAACGAAACAAACCCAAAATTTTTATCAAAACTCTTAAACGACTGATGATACGTAATATGTGCTAAAGGTAATAGTGTCTTCAGAGCACGAAAAACATTTTGTAAAGAATAACTTTTTTTCCTAAAATGAATAATAAGAAAGTTATTGTAGTAAGGAAAATTTGTAACGGAAACAAACCGAAAATTTTTATCAAAACTCTTAAACGACTGATGATACGTAATATGTGCTAAAGGTAATAGTGTCTTCAGAGCACGAAAAACATTTTGTAAAGAATAACTTTTTTCCTAAAATGAATAATAAGAAAGTTATTGTAGTAAGGAAAATTTGTAACGGAAACAAACGAAAATTTTTATCAAAACTCTTAAACGACTGATGATACGTAATATGTGCTAAAGGTAATAGTGTCTTCAGAGCACGAAAAACATTTTGTAAAGAATAACTTTTTTTCCTAAAATGAATAATAAGAAAGTTATTGTAGTAAGGAAAATTTGTAACGGAAACAAACCGAAAATTTTTATCAAAACTCTTAAACGACTGATGATACGTAATATGTGCTAAAGGTAATAGTGTCTTCAGAGCACGAAAACATTTTGTAAAGAATAACTTTTTTTCCTAAAATGAATAATAAGAAAGTTATTGTAGTAAGGAAAATTTGTAACGGAAACAAACCGAAAATTTTTATCAAAACTCTTAAACGACTGATGATACGTAATATGTGCTAAAGGTAATAGTGTCTTCAGAGCACGAAAAACATTTTGTAAAGAATAACTTTTTTTCCTAAAATGAATAATAAGAAAGTTATTGTAGTAAGGAAAATTTGTAACGGAAACAAACCGAAAATTTTTATCAAAACTCTTAAACGACTGATGATACGTAATATGTGCTAAAGGTAATAGTGTCTTCAGAGCACGAAAAACATTTTGTAAAGAATAACTTTTTTCCTAAAATGAATAAGAAAGTTATTGTAGTAAGGAAAATTTGTAACGGAAACAAACCGAAAATTTTTATCAAAACTCTTAAACGACTGATGATACGTAATATGTGCTAAAGGTAATAGTGTCTTCAGAGCACGAAAAACATTTTGTAAAGAATAACTTTTTTTCCTAAAATGAATAATAAGAAAGTTATTGTAGTAAGGAAAATTTGTAACGGAAACAAACCGAAAATTTTTATCAAAACTCTTAAACGACTGATGATACGTAATATGTGCTAAAGGTAATAGTGTCTTCAGAGCACGAAAAACATTTTGTAAAGAATAACTTTTTTTCCTAAAATGAATAATAAGAAAGTTATTGTAGTAAGGAAAATTTGTAACGGAAACAAACCGAAAATTTTTATCAAAACTCTTAAACGACTGATGATACGTAATATGTGCTAAAGGTAATAGTGTCTTCAGAGCACGAAAAACATTTTGTAAAGAATAACTTTTTTTCCTAAAATGAATAATAAGAAAGTTATTGTAGTAAGGAAAATTTGTAACGGAAACAAACCGAAAATTTTTATCAAAACTCTTAAACGACTGATGATACGTAATATGTGCTAAAGGTAATAGTGTCTTCAGAGCACGAAAACATTTTGTAAAGAATAACTTTTTTTCCTAAAATGAATAATAAGAAAGTTATTGTAGTAAGGAAAATTTGTAACGGAAACAAACCGAAAATTTTATCAAAACTCTTAAACGACTGATGATACGTAATATGTGCTAAAGGTAATAGTGTCTTCAGAGCACGAAAAACATTTTGTAAAGAATAACTTTTTTTCCTAAAATGAATAATAAGAAAGTTATTGTAGTAAGGAAAATTTGTAACGGAAACAAACCCAAAATTTTTATCAAAACTCTTAAACGACTGATGATACGTAATATGTGCTAAAGGTAATAGTGTCTTCAGAGCACGAAAAACATTTTGTAAAGAATAACTTTTTTTCCTAAAATGAATAAGAAAGTTATTGTAGTAAGGAAAATTTGTAACGGAAACAAACCGAAAATTTTTATCAAAACTCTTAAACGACTGATGATACGTAATATGTGCTAAAGGTAATAGTGTCTTCAGAGCACGAAAAACATTTTGTAAAGAATAACTTTTTTTCCTAAAATGAATAATAAGAAAGTTATTGTAGTAAGGAAAATTTGTAACGGAAACAAACCGAAAATTTTTATCAAAACTCTTAAACGACTGATGATACGTAATATGTGCTAAAGGTAATAGTGTCTTCAGAGCACGAAAAACATTTTGTAAAGAATAACTTTTTTTCTAAAATGAATAATAAGAAAGTTATTGTAGTAAGGAAAATTTGTAACGGAAACAAACCAAAATTTTTATCAAAACTCTTAAACGACTGATGATACGTAATATGTGCTAAAGGTAATAGTGTCTTCAGAGCACGCAAAACATTTTGTAAAGAATAACTTTTTTTCCTAAAATGAATAATAAGAAAGTTATTGTAGTAAGGAAAATTTGTAACGGAAACAAACCGAAAATTTTTATCAAAACTCTTAAACGACTGATGATACGTAATATGTGCTAAAGGTAATAGTGTCTTCAGAGCACGAAAAACATTTTGTAAAGAATAACTTTTTTTCCTAAAATGAATAATAAGAAAGTTATTGTAGTAAGGAAAATTTGTAACGGAAACAAACCGAAAATTTTTATCAAAACTCTTAAACGACTGATGATACGTAATATGTGCTAAAGGTAATAGTGTCTTCAGAGCACGAAAAACATTTTGTAAAGAATAACTTTTTTTCCTAAAATGAATAATAAGAAAGTTATTGTAGTAAGGAAAATTTGTAACGGAAACAAACCGAAAATTTTTATCAAAACTCTTAAACGACTGATGATACGTAATATGTGCTAAAGGTAATAGTGTCTTCAGAGCACGAAAAACATTTTGTAAAGAATAACTTTTTTCCTAAAATGAATAATAAGAAAGTTATTGTAGTAAGGAAAATTTGTAACGGAAACAAACCGAAAATTTTTATCAAAACTCTTAAACGACTGATGATACGTAATATGTGCTAAAGGTAATAGTGTCTTCAGAGCACGAAAACATTTTGTAAAGAATAACTTTTTTTCCTAAAATGAATAATAAGAAAGTTATTGTAGTAAGGAAAATTTGTAACGGAAACAAACCGAAAATTTTTATCAAAACTCTTAAACGACTGATGATACGTAATATGTGCTAAAGGTAATAGTGTCTTCAGAGCACGAAAAACATTTTGTAAAGAATAACTTTTTTTCCTAAAATGAATAATAAGAAAGTTATTGTAGTAAGGAAAATTTGTAACGGAAACAAACCCAAAATTTTTATCAAAACTCTTAAACGACTGATGATACGTAATATGTGCTAAAGGTAATAGTGTCTTCAGAGCACGAAAAACATTTTGTAAAGAATAACTTTTTTTCCTAAAATGAATAATAAGAAAGTTATTGTAGTAAGGAAAATTTGTAACGGAAACAAATCGAAAATTTTTATCAAAACTCTTAAACGACTGATGATACGTAATATGTGCTAAAGGTAATAGTGTCTTCAGAGCACGAAAAACATTTTGTAAAGAATAACTTTTTTCCTAAAATGAATAATAAGAAAGTTATTGTAGTAAGGAAAATTTGTAACGGAAACAAACCCAAAATTTTTATCAAAACTCTTAAACGACTGATGATACGTAATATGTGCTAAAGGTAATAGTGTCTTCAGAGCACGAAAAACATTTTGTAAAGAATAACTTTTTTTCCTAAAATGAATAATAAGAAAGTTATTGTAAAGGAAAATTTGTAACGGAAACAAATCGAAAATTTTTATCAAAACTCTTAAACGACTGATGATACGTAATATGTGCTAAAGGTAATAGTGTCTTCAGAGCACGAAAAACATTTTGTAAAGAATAACTTTTTTTCCTAAAATGAATAATAAGAAAGTTATTGTAGTAAGGAAAATTTGTAACGGAAACAAACCGAAAATTTTTATCAAAACTCTTAAACTACTGATGATACGTAATATGTGCTAAAGGTAATAGTGTCTTCAGAGCACGAAAAACATTTTGTAAAGAATAACTTTTTTCCTAAAATGAATAATAAGAAAGTTATTGTAGTAAGGAAAATTTGTAACGGAAACAAACCGAAAATTTTTATCAAAACTCTTAAACGACTGATGATACGTAATATGTGCTAAAGGTAATAGTGTCTTCAGAGCACGAAAAACATTTTGTAAAGAATAACTTTTTTTCCTAAAATGAATAATAAGTAAGTTATTGTAGTAAGGAAAATTTGTAACGGAAACAAACCCAAAATTTTTATCAAAACTCTTAAACGACTGATGATACGTAATATGTGCTAAAGGTAATAGTGTCTTCAGAGCACGAAAAACATTTTGTAAAGAATAACTTTTTTTCCTAAAATGAATAATAAGAAAGTTATTGTAGTAAGGAAAATTTGTAACGGAAACAAACCCAAAATTTTTATCAAAACTCTTAAACGACTGATGATACGTAATATGTGCTAAAGGTAATAGTGTCTTCAGAGCACGAAAAACATTTTGTAAAGAATAACTTTTTTTCCTAAAATGAATAATAAGAAAGTTATTGTAGTAAGGAAAATTTGTAACGGAAACAAACCGAAAATTTTTATCAAAACTCTTAAACGACTGATGATACGTAATATGTGCTAAAGGTAATAGTGTCTTCAGAGCACGAAAAACATTTTGTAAAGAATAACTTTTTTTCCTAAAATGAATAATAAGAAAGTTATTGTAGTAAGGAAAATTTGTAACGGAAACAAACCGAAAATTTTTATCAAAACTCTTAAACGACTGATGATACGTAATATGTGCTAAAGGTAATAGTGTCTTCAGAGCACGAAAAACATTTTGTAAAGAATAACTTTTTTTCCTAAAATGAATAATAAGAAAGTTATTGTAGTAAGGAAAATTTGTAACGGAAACAAACCGAAAATTTTTATCAAAACTCTTAAACGACTGATGATACGTAATATGTGCTAAAGGTAATAGTGTCTTCAGAGCACGAAAAACATTTTGTAAAGAATAACTTTTTTTCCTAAAATGAATAATAAGAAAGTTATTGTAGTAAGGAAAATTTGTAACGGAAACAAACCCAAAATTTTTATCAAAACTCTTAAACTACTGATGATACGTAATATGTGCTAAAGGTAATAGTGTCTTCAGAGCACGAAAAACATTTTGTAAAGAATAACTTTTTTTCCTAAAATGAATAAGAAAGTTATTGTAGTAAGGAAAATTTGTAACGGAAACAAACCGAAAATTTTTATCAAAACTCTTAAACGACTGATGATACGTAATATGTGCTAAAGGTAATAGTGTCTTCAGAGCACGAAAAACATTTTGTAAAGAATAACTTTTTTTCCTAAAATGAATAATAAGAAAGTTATTGTAGTAAGGAAAATTTGTAACGGAAACAAACCGAAAATTTTTATCAAAACTCTTAAACGACTGATGATACGTAATATGTGCTAAAGGTAATAGTGTCTTCAGAGCACGAAAAACATTTTGTAAAGAATAACTTTTTTCCTAAAATGAATAATAAGAAAGTTATTGTAGTAAGGAAAATTTGTAACGGAAACAAACCGAAAATTTTTATCAAAACTCTTAAACGACTGATGATACGTAATATGTGCTAAAGGTAATAGTGTCTTCAGAGCACGAAAAACATTTTGTAAAGAATAACTTTTTTTCCTAAAATGAATAATAAGAAAGTTATTGTAGTAAGGAAAATTTGTAACGGAAACAAACCGAAAATTTTTATCAAAACTCTTAAACGACTGATGATACGTAATATGTGCTAAAGGTAATAGTGTCTTCAGAGCACGAAAAACATTTTGTAAAGAATAACTTTTTTTCCTAAAATGAATAATAAGAAAGTTATTGTAGTAAGGAAAATTTGTAACGGAAACAAACCGAAAATTTTTATCAAAACTCTTAAACGACTGATGATACGTAATATGTGCTAAAGGTAATAGTGTCTTCAGAGCACGAAAAACATTTTGTAAAGAATAACTTTTTTTCCTAAAATGAATAATAAGAAAGTTATTGTAGTAAGGAAAATTTGTAACGGAAACAAACCGAAAATTTTTATCAAAACTCTTAAACGACTGATGATACGTAATATGTGCTAAAGGTAATAGTGTCTTCAGAGCACGAAAAACATTTTGTAAAGAATAACTTTTTTCCTAAAATGAATAATAAGAAAGTTATTGTAGTAAGGAAAATTTGTAACGGAAACAAACCGAAAATTTTTATCAAAACTCTTAAACGACTGATGATACGTAATATGTGCTAAAGGTAATAGTGTCTTCAGAGCACGAAAACATTTTGTAAAGAATAACTTTTTTCCTAAAATGAATAATAAGAAAGTTATTGTAGTAAGGAAAATTTGTAACGGAAACAAACCGAAAATTTTTATCAAAACTCTTAAACGACTGATGATACGTAATATGTGCTAAAGGTAATAGTGTCTTCAGAGCACGCAAAACATTTTGTAAAGAATAACTTTTTTTCCTAAAATGAATAAGAAAGTTATTGTAGTAAGGAAAATTTGTAACGGAAACAAACCGAAAATTTTTATCAAAACTCTTAAACGACTGATGATACGTAATATGTGCTAAAGGTAATAGTGTCTTCAGAGCACGAAAAACATTTTGTAAAGAATAACTTTTTTTCCTAAAATGAATAATAAGAAAGTTATGTAGTAAGGAAAATTTGTAACGGAAACAAACCAAAATTTTTATCAAAACTCTTAAACGACTGATGATACGTAATATGTGCTAAAGGTAATAGTGTCTTCAGAGCACGAAAAACATTTTGTAAAGAATAACTTTTTTCCTAAAATGAATAATAAGAAAGTTATTGTAGTAAGGAAAATTTGTAACGGAAACAAACCGAAAATTTTTATCAAAACTCTTAAACGACTGATGATACGTAATATGTGCTAAAGGTAATAGTGTCTTCAGAGCACGAAAAACATTTTGTAAAGAATAACTTTTTTCCTAAAATGAATAATAAGAAAGTTATTGTAGTAAGGAAAATTTGTAACGGAAACAAACCCAAAATTTTTATCAAAACTCTTAAACTACTGATGATACGTAATATGTGCTAAAGGTAATAGTGTCTTCAGAGCACGAAAAACATTTTGTAAAGAATAACTTTTTTTCCTAAAATGAATAATAAGAAAGTTATTGTAGTAAGGAAAATTTGTAACGGAAACAAATCGAAAATTTTTATCAAAACTCTTAAACGACTGATGATACGTAATATGTGCTAAAGGTAATAGTGTCTTCAGAGCACGAAAAACATTTTGTAAAGAATAACTTTTTTTCCTAAAATGAATAATAAGAAAGTTATTGTAGTAAGGAAAATTTGTAACGGAAACAAACCCAAAATTTTTATCAAAACTCTTAAACGACTGATGATACGTAATATGTGCTAAAGGTAATAGTGTCTTCAGAGCACGAAAAACATTTTGTAAAGAATAACTTTTTTTCCTAAAATGAATAATAAGAAAGTTATTGTAGTAAGGAAAATTTGTAACGGAAACAAACCGAAAATTTTTATCAAAACTCTTAAACGACTGATGATACGTAATATGTGCTAAAGGTAATAGTGTCTTCAGAGCACGAAAAACATTTTGTAAAGAATAACTTTTTTCCTAAAATGAATAATAAGAAAGTTATTGTAGTAAGGAAAATTTGTAACGGAAACAAACCCAAAATTTTTATCAAAACTCTTAAACGACTGATGATACGTAATATGTGCTAAAGGTAATAGTGTCTTCAGAGCACGAAAAACATTTTGTAAAGAATAACTTTTTTTCCTAAAATGAATAAGAAAGTTATTGTAGTAAGGAAAATTTGTAACGGAAACAAACCGAAAATTTTTATCAAAACTCTTAAACGACTGATGATACGTAATATGTGCTAAAGGTAATAGTGTCTTCAGAGCACGAAAAACATTTTGTAAAGAATAACTTTTTTTCCTAAAATGAATAATAAGAAAGTTATTGTAGTAAGGAAAATTTGTAACGGAAACAAACCCAAAATTTTTATCAAAACTCTTAAACGACTGATGATACGTAATATGTGCTAAAGGTAATAGTGTCTTCAGAGCACGCAAAACATTTTGTAAAGAATAACTTTTTTCCTAAAATGAATAATAAGAAAGTTATTGTAGTAAGGAAAATTTGTAACGGAAACAAACCGAAAATTTTTATCAAAACTCTTAAACGACTGATGATACGTAATATGTGCTAAAGGTAATAGTGTCTTCAGAGCACGAAAAACATTTTGTAAAGAATAACTTTTTTCCTAAAATGAATAATAAGAAAGTTATTGTAGTAAGGAAAATTTGTAACGGAAACAAACCAAAATTTTTATCAAAACTCTTAAACTACTGATGATACGTAATATGTGCTAAAGGTAATAGTGTCTTCAGAGCACGAAAAACATTTTGTAAAGAATAACTTTTTTTCCTAAAATGAATAATAAGAAAGTTATTGTAGTAAGGAAAATTTGTAACGGAAACAAACCCAAAATTTTTATCAAAACTCTTAAACGACTGATGATACGTAATATGTGCTAAAGGTAATAGTGTCTTCAGAGCACGAAAAACATTTTGTAAAGAATAACTTTTTTTCCTAAAATGAATAATAAGAAAGTTATTGTAGTAAGGAAAATTTGTAACGGAAACAAACCGAAAATTTTTATCAAAACTCTTAAACTACTGATGATACGTAATATGTGCTAAAGGTAATAGTGTCTTCAGAGCACGAAAACATTTTGTAAAGAATAACTTTTTTTCCTAAAATGAATAATAAGAAAGTTATTGTAGTAAGGAAAATTTGTAACGGAAACAAATCGAAAATTTTTATCAAAACTCTTAAACGACTGATGATACGTAATATGTGCTAAAGGTAATAGTGTCTTCAGAGCACGAAAAACATTTTGTAAAGAATAACTTTTTTCCTAAAATGAATAATAAGAAAGTTATTGTAGTAAGGAAAATTTGTAACGGAAACAAACCGAAAATTTTTATCAAAACTCTTAAACTACTGATGATACGTAATATGTGCTAAAGGTAATAGTGTCTTCAGAGCACGAAAAACATTTTGTAAAGAATAACTTTTTTTCCTAAAATGAATAATAAGAAAGTTATTGTAGTAAGGAAAATTTGTAACGGAAACAAACCCAAAATTTTTATCAAAACTCTTAAACTACTGATGATACGTAATATGTGCTAAAGGTAATAGTGTCTTCAGAGCACGAAAAACATTTTGTAAAGAATAACTTTTTTTCCTAAAATGAATAATAAGAAAGTTATTGTAGTAAGGAAAATTTGTAACGGAAACAAACCGAAAATTTTTATCAAAACTCTTAAACGACTGATGATACGTAATATGTGCTAAAGGTAATAGTGTCTTCAGAGCACGAAAAACATTTTGTAAAGAATAACTTTTTTTCCTAAAATGAATAATAAGAAAGTTATTGTAGTAAGGAAAATTTGTAACGGAAACAAACCGAAAATTTTTATCAAAACTCTTAAACGACTGATGATACGTAATATGTGCTAAAGGTAATAGTGTCTTCAGAGCACGAAAAACATTTTGTAAAGAATAACTTTTTTTCCTAAAATGAATAATAAGAAAGTTATTGTAGTAAGGAAAATTTGTAACGGAAACAAACCCAAAATTTTTATCAAAACTCTTAAACGACTGATGATACGTAATATGTGCTAAAGGTAATAGTGTCTTCAGAGCACGAAAAACATTTTGTAAAGAATAACTTTTTTCCTAAAATGAATAATAAGAAAGTTATTGTAGTAAGGAAAATTTGTAACGGAAACAAACCGAAAACTCTTAAACGACTGATGATACGTAATATGTGCTAAAGGTAATAGTGTCTTCAGAGCACGAAAAACATTTTGTAAAGAATAACTTTTTTCCTAAAATGAATAAGAAAGTTATTGTAGTAAGGAAAATTTGTAACGGAAACAAATCGAAAATTTTTATCAAAACTCTTAAACGACTGATGATACGTAATATGTGCTAAAGGTAATAGTGTCTTCAGAGCACGAAAAACATTTTGTAAAGAATAACTTTTTTCCTAAAATGAATAATAAGAAAGTTATTGTAGTAAGGAAAATTTGTAACGGAAACAAACCGAAAATTTTTATCAAAACTCTTAAACTACTGATGATACGTAATATGTGCTAAAGGTAATAGTGTCTTCAGAGCACGAAAAACATTTTGTAAAGAATAACTTTTTTCCTAAAATGAATAATAAGAAAGTTATTGTAGTAAGGAAAATTTGTAACGGAAACAAATCGAAAATTTTATCAAAACTCTTAAACGACTGATGATACGTAATATGTGCTAAAGGTAATAGTGTCTTCAGAGCACGAAAAACATTTTGTAAAGAATAACTTTTTTTCCTAAAATGAATAATAAGAAAGTTATTGTAGTAAGGAAAATTTGTAACGGAAACAAACTGAAAATTTTTATCAAAACTCTTAAACGACTGATGATACGTAATATGTGCTAAAGGTAATATGTGTCTTCAGAGCACGCAAAACATTTTATTAAGAATAACTTTTTTTTCCTAAAATGAATAAGAAAGTTATTGTAGTAAGGAAAATTTGTAACGGAAACAAACCGAAAATTTTTATCAAAACTCTTAAACGACTGATGATACGTAATATGTGCTAAAGGTAATAGTGTCTTCAGAGCACGAAAAACATTTTGTAAAGAATAACTTTTTTCCTAAAATGAATAATAAGAAAGTTATTGTAGTAAGGAAAATTTGTAACGGAAACAAACTGAAAATTTTTATCAAAACTCTTAAACGACTGATGATACGTAATATGTGCTAAAGGTAATAGTGTCTTCAGAGCACGCAAAACATTTTGTAAAGAATAACTTTTTTTCCTAAAATGAATAAGAAAGTTATTGTAGTAAGGAAAATTTGTAACGGAAACAAATCGAAAATTTTTATCAAAACTCTTAAACTACTGATGATACGTAATATGTGCTAAAGGTAATAGTGTCTTCAGAGCACGAAAAACATTTTGTAAAGAATAACTTTTTTCCTAAAATGAATAATAAGAAAGTTATTGTAGTAAGGAAAATTTGTAACGGAAACAAACCCAAAATTTTTATCAAAACTCTTAAACGACTGATGATACGTAATATGTGCTAAAGGTAATAGTGTCTTCAGAGCACGAAAACATTTTGTAAAGAATAACTTTTTTTCCTAAAATGAATAATAAGAAAGTTATTGTAGTAAGGAAAATTTGTAACGGAAACAAACCCAAAATTTTTATCAAAACTCTTAAACTACTGATGATACGTAATATGTGCTAAAGGTAATAGTGTCTTCAGAGCACGAAAAACATTTTGTAAAGAATAACTTTTTTTCCTAAAATGAATAAGAAAGTTATTGTAGTAAGGAAAATTTGTAACGGAAACAAACCGAAAATTTTTATCAAAACTCTTAAACTACTGATGATACGTAATATGTGCTAAAGGTAATAGTGTCTTCAGAGCACGAAAAACATTTTGTAAAGAATTACTTTTTTTCCTAAAATGAATAAGAAAGTTATTGTAGTAAGGAAAATTTGTAACGGAAACAAACCGAAAATTTTTATCAAAACTCTTAAACTACTGATGATACGTAATATGTGCTAAAGGTAATAGTGTCTTCAGAGCACGAAAAACATTTTGTAAAGAATAACTTTTTTCCTAAAATGAATAATAAGAAAGTTATTGTAGTAAGGAAAATTTGTAACGGAAACAAACCGAAAATTTTTATCAAAACTCTTAAACGACTGATGATACGTAATATGTGCTAAAGGTAATAGTGTCTTCAGAGCACGCAAAACATTTTGTAAAGAATAACTTTTTTCCTAAAATGAATAAGAAAGTTATTGTAGTAAGGAAAATTTGTAACGGAAACAAATCGAAAATTTTTATCAAAACTCTTAAACTACTGATGATACGTAATATGTGCTAAAGGTAATAGTGTCTTCAGAGCACGAAAAACATTTTGTAAAGAATAACTTTTTTCCTAAAATGAATAATAAGAAAGTTATTGTAGTAAGGAAAATTTGTAACGGAAACAAACCGAAAATTTTTATCAAAACTCTTAAACGACTGATGATACGTAATATGTGCTAAAGGTAATAGTGTCTTCAGAGCACGAAAAACATTTTGTAAAGAATAACTTTTTTTCCTAAAATGAATAATAAGAAAGTTATTGTAGTAAGGAAAATTTGTAACGGAAACAAACCCAAAATTTTTATCAAAACTCTTAAACTACTGATGATACGTAATATGTGCTAAAGGTAATAGTGTCTTCAGAGCACGAAAAACATTTTGTAAAGAATAACTTTTTTTCCTAAAATGAATAATAAGAAAGTTATTGTAGTAAGGAAAATTTGTAACGGAAACAAACCGAAAATTTTTATCAAAACTCTTAAACTACTGATGATACGTAATATGTGCTAAAGGTAATAGTGTCTTCAGAGCACGAAAAACATTTTGTAAAGAATAACTTTTTTTCCTAAAATGAATAATAAGAAAGTTATTGTAGTAAGGAAAATTTGTAACGGAAACAAATCGAAAATTTTTATCAAAACTCTTAAACGACTGATGATACGTAATATGTGCTAAAGGTAATAGTGTCTTCAGAGCACGAAAAACATTTTGTAAAGAATAACTTTTTTCCTAAAATGAATAATAAGAAAGTTATTGTAGTAAGGAAAATTTGTAACGGAAACAAACCGAAAATTTTTATCAAAACTCTTAAACGACTGATGATACGTAATATGTGCTAAAGGTAATAGTGTCTTCAGAGCACGAAAAACATTTTGTAAAGAATAACTTTTTTTCCTAAAATGAATAATAAGAAAGTTATTGTAGTAAGGAAAATTTGTAACGGAAACAAACCGAAAATTTTTATCAAAACTCTTAAACGACTGATGATACGTAATATGTGCTAAAGGTAATAGTGTCTTCAGAGCACGCAAAACATTTTGTAAAGAATAACTTTTTTTCCTAAAATGAATAAGAAAGTTATTGTAGTAAGGAAAATTTGTAACGGAAACAAACCGAAAATTTTTATCAAAACTCTTAAACTACTGATGATACGTAATATGTGCTAAAGGTAATAGTGTCTTCAGAGCACGAAAAACATTTTGTAAAGAATAACTTTTTTCCTAAAATGAATAATAAGAAAGTTATGTAGTAAGGAAAATTTGTAACGGAAACAAATCAAAATTTTTATCAAAACTCTTAAACGACTGATGATACGTAATATGTGCTAAAGGTAATAGTGTCTTCAGAGCACGAAAAACATTTTGTAAAGAATAACTTTTTTTCCTAAAATGAATAATAAGAAAGTTATTGTAGTAAGGAAAATTTGTAACGGAAACAAACCCAAAATTTTTATCAAAACTCTTAAACTACTGATGATACGTAATATGTGCTAAAGGTAATAGTGTCTTCAGAGCACGAAAAACATTTTGTAAAGAATAACTTTTTTCCTAAAATGAATAATAAGAAAGTTATTGTAGTAAGGAAAATTTGTAACGGAAACAAACCCAAAATTTTTATCAAAACTCTTAAACTACTGATGATACGTAATATGTGCTAAAGGTAATAGTGTCTTCAGAGCACGCAAAACATTTTGTAAAGAATAACTTTTTTTCCTAAAATGAATAAGAAAGTTATTGTAGTAAGGAAAATTTGTAACGGAAACAAATCGAAAATTTTTATCAAAACTCTTAAACTACTGATGATACGTAATATGTGCTAAAGGTAATAGTGTCTTCAGAGCACGAAAAACATTTTGTAAAGAATAACTTTTTTTCCTAAAATGAATAATAAGAAAGTTATTGTAGTAAGGAAAATTTGTAACGGAAACAAACCCAAAATTTTTATCAAAACTCTTAAACTACTGATGATACGTAATATGTGCTAAAGGTAATAGTGTCTTCAGAGCACGCAAAACATTTTGTAAAGAATAACTTTTTTTCCTAAAATGAATAAGAAAGTTATTGTAGTAAGGAAAATTTGTAACGGAAACAAACCGAAAATTTTTATCAAAACTCTTAAACGACTGATGATACGTAATATGTGCTAAAGGTAATAGTGTCTTCAGAGCACGAAAAACATTTTGTAAAGAATAACTTTTTTTCCTAAAATGAATAATAAGAAAGTTATTGTAGTAAGGAAAATTTGTAACGGAAACAAACCAAAATTTTTATCAAAACTCTTAAACTACTGATGATACGTAATATGTGCTAAAGGTAATAGTGTCTTCAGAGCACGAAAAACATTTTGTAAAGAATAACTTTTTTTCCTAAAATGAATAATAAGAAAGTTATTGTAGTAAGGAAAATTTGTAACGGAAACAAACCCAAAATTTTTATCAAAACTCTTAAACGACTGATGATACGTAATATGTGCTAAAGGTAATAGTGTCTTCAGAGCACGAAAAACATTTTGTAAAGAATAACTTTTTTTCCTAAAATGTAATAAGAAAGTTATTGTAGTAAGGAAAATTTGTAACGGAAACAAACCCAAAATTTTTATCAAAACTCTTAAACTACTGATGATACGTAATATGTGCTAAAGGTAATAGTGTCTTCAGAGCACGAAAAACATTTTGTAAAGAATAACTTTTTTTCCTAAAATGAATAAGAAAGTTATTGTAGTAAGGAAAATTTGTAACGGAAACAAACCGAAAATTTTTATCAAAACTCTTAAACTACTGATGATACGTAATATGTGCTAAAGGTAATAGTGTCTTCAGAGCACGAAAAACATTTTGTAAAGAATAACTTTTTTCCTAAAATGAATAATAAGAAAGTTATTGTAGTAAGGAAAATTTGTAACGGAAACAAACCCAAAATTTTTATCAAAACTCTTAAACTACTGATGATACGTAATATGTGCTAAAGGTAATAGTGTCTTCAGAGCACGAAAAACATTTTGTAAAGAATAACTTTTTTTCCTAAAATGAATAAGAAAGTTATTGTAGTAAGGAAAATTTGTAACGGAAACAAATCGAAAATTTTTATCAAAACTCTTAAACTACTGATGATACGTAATATGTGCTAAAGGTAATAGTGTCTTCAGAGCACGAAAAACATTTTGTAAAGAATAACTTTTTTTCCTAAAATTAATAATAAGAAAGTTATTGTAGTAAGGAAAATTTGTAACGGAAGCAAACCCAAAATTTTTATCAAAACTCTTAAACTACGTGATACGTAATATGTGCTAAAGGTAATAGTGTCTTCAGAGCACGCAAAACATTTTGTAAAGAATAACTTTTTTTCCTAAAATGAATAATAAGAAAGTTATTGTAGTAAGGAAAATTTGTAACGGAAACAAATCGAAAATTTTTATCAAAACTCTTAAACGACTGATGATACGTAATATGTGCTAAAGGTAATAGTGTCTTCAGAGCACGAAAAACATTTTGTAAAGAATAACTTTTTTTCCTAAAATGAATAATAAGAAAGTTATTGTAGTAAGGAAAATTTGTAACGGAAACAAACCCAAAATTTTTATCAAAACTCTTAAACTACTGATGATACGTAATATGTGCTAAAGGTAATAGTGTCTTCAGAGCACGAAAAACATTTTGTAAAGAATAACTTTTTTTCCTAAAATGAATAATAAGAAAGTTATTGTAGTAAGGAAAATTTGTAACGGAAACAAACCGAAAATTTTATCAAAACTCTTAAACTACTGATGATACGTAATATGTGCTAAAGGTAATAGTGTCTTCAGAGCACGAAAAACATTTTGTAAAGAATAACTTTTTTTCCTAAAATGAATAATAAGAAAGTTATTGTAGTAAGGAAAATTTGTAACGGAAACAAACCCAAAATTTTTATCAAAACTCTTAAACTACTGATGATACGTAATATGTGCTAAAGGTAATAGTGTCTTCAGAGCACGAAAAACATTTTGTAAAGAATAACTTTTTTTCCTAAAATGAATAATAAGAAAGTTATTGTAGTAAGGAAAATTTGTAACGGAAACAAACCCAAAATTTTTATCAAAACTCTTAAACTACTGATGATACGTAATATGTGCTAAAGGTAATAGTGTCTTCAGAGCACGAAAAACATTTTGTAAAGAATAACTTTTTTTCCTAAAATGAATAATAAGAAAGTTATTGTAGTAAGGAAAATTTGTAACGGAAACAAACCGAAAATTTTTATCAAAACTCTTAAACTACTGATGATACGTAATATGTGCTAAAGGTAATAGTGTCTTCAGAGCACGAAAAACATTTTGTAAAGAATAACTTTTTTCCTAAAATGAATAATAAGAAAGTTATTGTAGTAAGGAAAATTTGTAACGGAAACAAACCCAAAATTTTTATCAAAACTCTTAAACTACTGATGATACGTAATATGTGCTAAAGGTAATAGTGTCTTCAGAGCACGAAAAACATTTTATAAAGAATAACTTTTTTTCCTAAAATGAATAAGAAAGTTATTGTAGTAAGGAAAATTTGTAACGGAAACAAATCGAAAATTTTTATCAAAACTCTTAAACTACTGATGATACGTAATATGTGCTAAAGGTAATAGTGTCTTCAGAGCACGAAAAACATTTTGTAAAGAATAACTTTTTTTCCTAAAATGAATAATAAGAAAGTTATTGTAGTAAGGAAAATTTGTAACGGAAACAAACCCAAAATTTTTATCAAAACTCTTAAACTACTGATGATACGTAATATGTGCTAAAGGTAATAGTGTCTTCAGAGCACGAAAAACATTTTGTAAAGAATAACTTTTTTTCCTAAAATGAATAATAAGAAAGTTATTGTAGTAAGGAAAATTTGTAACGGAAACAAATCGAAAATTTTTATCAAAACTCTTAAACGACTGATGATACGTAATATGTGCTAAAGGTAATAGTGTCTTCAGAGCACGAAAAACATTTTGTAAAGAATAACTTTTTTTCCTAAAATGAATAATAAGAAAGTTATTGTAGTAAGGAAAATTTGTAACGGAAGCAAACCCAAAATTTTTATCAAAACTCTTAAACTACTGATGATACGTAATATGTGCTAAAGGTAATATGTGTCTTCAGAGCACGAAAAACATTTTGTAAAGAATAACTTTTTTTCCTAAAATGAATAAGAAAGTTATTGTAGTAAGGAAAATTTGTAACGGAAACAAACCGAAAATTTTTATCAAAACTCTTAAACTACTGATGATACGTAATATGTGCTAAAGGTAATAGTGTCTTCAGAGCACGAAAAACATTTTGTAAAGAATAACTTTTTTTCCTAAAATGAATAATAAGAAAGTTATTGTAGTAAGGAAAATTTGTAACGGAAACAAACCCAAAATTTTTATCAAAACTCTTAAACTACTGATGATACGTAATATGTGCTAAAGGTAATAGTGTCTTCAGAGCACGCAAAACATTTTGTAAAGAATAACTTTTTTTCCTAAAATGAAATAAGAAAGTTATTGTAGTAAGGAAAATTTGTAACGGAAACAAATCGAAAATTTTTATCAAAACTCTTAAACTACTGATGATACGTAATATGTGCTAAAGGTAATAGTGTCTTCAGAGCACGAAAAACATTTTGTAAAGAATAACTTTTTTTCCTAAAATGAATAATAAGAAAGTTATTGTAGTAAGGAAAATTTGTAACGGAAACAAACCCAAAATTTTTATCAAAACTCTTAAACTACTGATGATACGTAATATGTGCTAAAGGTAATAGTGTCTTCAGAGCACGAAAAACATTTTGTAAAGAATAACTTTTTTTCCTAAAATGAATAATAAGAAAGTTATTGTAGTAAGGAAAATTTGTAACGGAAACAAACCCAAAATTTTTATCAAAACTCTTAAACTACTGATGATACGTAATATGTGCTAAAGGTAATAGTGTCTTCAGAGCACGAAAAACATTTTGTAAAGAATAACTTTTTTTCCTAAAATGAATAATAAGAAAGTTATTGTAGTAAGGAAAATTTGTAACGGAAACAAACCGAAAATTTTTATCAAAACTCTTAAACTACTGATGATACGTAATATGTGCTAAAGGTAATAGTGTCTTCAGAGCACGAAAAACATTTTGTAAAGAATAACTTTTTTTCCTAAAATGAATAATAAGAAAGTTATTGTAGTAAGGAAAATTTGTAACGGAAGCAAACCCAAAATTTTTATCAAAACTCTTAAACTACTGATGATACGTAATATGTGCTAAAGGTAATAGTGTCTTCAGAGCACGCAAAACATTTTGTAAAGAATAACTTTTTTTCCTAAAATGAATAATAAGAAAGTTATTGTAGTAAGGAAAATTTGTAACGGAAACAAATCGAAAATTTTTATCAAAACTCTTAAACGACTGATGATACGTAATATGTGCTAAAGGTAATAGTGTCTTCAGAGCACGAAAAACATTTTGTAAAGAATAACTTTTTTTCCTAAAATGAATAATAAGAAAGTTATTGTAGTAAGGAAAATTTGTAACGGAAACAAACCGAAAATTTTTATCAAAACTCTTAAACGACTGATGATACGTAATATGTGCTAAAGGTAATAGTGTCTTCAGAGCACGAAAAACATTTTGTAAAGAATAACTTTTTTCCTAAAATGAATAATAAGAAAGTTATTGTAGTAAGGAAAATTTGTAACGGAAACAAACCCAAAATTTTTATCAAAACTCTTAAACTACTGATGATACGTAATATGTGCTAAAGGTAATAGTGTCTTCAGAGCACGAAAAACATTTTGTAAAGAATAACTTTTTTCCTAAAATAGAATGAATAAGAAAGTTATTGTAGTAAGGAAAATTTGTAACGGAAACAAACCGAAATTTTTTATCAAAACTCTTAAACGACTGATGATACGTAAATGTGCTAAAGGTAATAGTGTCTTCAGAGCACAAATTATTTTTTAAAAACATTTTGTAAAGAATAACTTTTTTTCCTAAAATGAATAATAAGAAAGTTATTGTAGTAAGGAAAATTTGTAACGGAAACAAACCGAAAATTTTTATCAAAACTCTTAAACTACTGATGATACGTAATATGTGCTAAAGGTAATAGTGTCTTCAGAGCACGAAAAACATTTTGTAAAGAATAACTTTTTTTCCTAAAATGAATAATAAGAAAGTTATTGTAGTAAGGAAAATTTGTAACGGAAACAAACCCAAAATTTTTATCAAAACTCTTAAACTACTGATGATACGTAATATGTGCTAAAGGTAATAGTGTCTTCAGAGCACGAAAAACATTTTGTAAAGAATAACTTTTTTTCCTAAAATGAATAATAAGAAAGTTATTGTAGTAAGGAAAATTTGTAACGGAAACAAACCGAAAATTTTTATCAAAACTCTTAAACTACTGATGATACGTAATATGTGCTAAAGGTAATAGTGTCTTCAGAGCACGAAAAACATTTTGTAAAGAATAACTTTTTTTCCTAAAATGAATAATAAGAAAGTTATTGTAGTAAGGAAAATTTGTAACGGAAACAAACCCAAAATTTTTATCAAAACTCTTAAACTACTGATGATACGTAATATGTGCTAAAGGTAATAGTGTCTTCAGAGCACGAAAAACATTTTGTAAAGAATAACTTTTTTTCCTAAAATGAATAATAAGAAAGTTATTGTAGTAAGGAAAATTTGTAACGGAAACAAACCCAAAATTTTTATCAAAACTCTTAAACTACTGATGATACGTAATATGTGCTAAAGGTAATAGTGTCTTCAGAGCACGAAAAACATTTTGTAAAGAATAACTTTTTTTCCTAAAATGAATAATAAGAAAGTTATTGTAGTAAGGAAAATTTGTAACGGAAACAAACCCAAAATTTTTATCAAAACTCTTAAACTACTGATGATACGTAATATGTGCTAAAGGTAATAGTGTCTTCAGAGCACGAAAAACATTTTGTAAAGAATAACTTTTTTTCCTAAAATGAATAAGAAAGTTATTGTAGTAAGGAAAATTTGTAACGGAAACAAATCGAAAATTTTTATCAAAACTCTTAAACGACTGATGATACGTAATATGTGCTAAAGGTAATAGTGTCTTCAGAGCACGAAAAACATTTTGTAAAGAATAACTTTTTTTCCTAAAATGAATAATAAGAAAGTTATTGTAGTAAGGAAAATTTGTAACGGAAACAAACCCAAAATTTTTATCAAAACTCTTAAACTACTGATGATACGTAATATGTGCTAAAGGTAATAGTGTCTTCAGAGCACGAAAAACATTTTGTAAAGAATAACTTTTTTTCCTAAAATGAATAATAAGAAAGTTATTGTAGTAAGGAAAATTTGTAACGGAAACAAACCGAAAATTTTTATCAAAACTCTTAAACTACTGATGATACGTAATATGTGCTAAAGGTAATAGTGTCTTCAGAGCACGAAAAACATTTTATTAAGGATTACTTTTTTTTCCTAAAATGAATAAGAAAGTTATTGTAGTAAGGAAAATTTGTAACGGAAACAAATCGAAAATTTTTATCAAAACTCTTAAACTACTGATGATACGTAATATGTGCTAAAGGTAATAGTGTCTTCAGAGCACGAAAAACATTTTGTAAAGAATAACTTTTTTTCCTAAAATGAATAATAAGAAAGTTATTGTAGTAAGGAAAATTTGTAACGGAAACAAACCAAAATTTTTATCAAAACTCTTAAACTACTGATGATACGTAATATGTGCTAAAGGTAATAGTGTCTTCAGAGCACGAAAACATTTTGTAAAGAATAACTTTTTTTCCTAAAATGAATAATAAGAAAGTTATTGTAGTAAGGAAAATTTGTAACGGAAACAAACCCAAAATTTTTATCAAAACTCTTAAACTACTGATGATACGTAATATGTGCTAAAGGTAATAGTGTCTTCAGAGCACGAAAAACATTTTGTAAAGAATAACTTTTTTTCCTAAAATGAAAATAAGAAAGTTATTGTAGTAAGGAAAATTTGTAACGGAAACAAACCAAAATTTTTATCAAAACTCTTAAACTACTGATGATACGTAATATGTGCTAAAGGTAATAGTGTCTTCAGAGCACGAAAAACATTTTGTAAAGAATAACTTTTTTTCCTAAAATGAATAATAAGAAAGTTATTGTAGTAAGGAAAATTTGTAACGGAAACAAATCGAAAATTTTTATCAAAACTCTTAAACTACTGATGATACGTAATATGTGCTAAAGGTAATAGTGTCTTCAGAGCACGAAAAACATTTTGTAAAGAATAACTTTTTTTCCTAAAATGAATAATAAGAAAGTTATTGTAGTAAGGAAAATTTGTAACGGAAACAAACCCAAAATTTTTATCAAAACTCTTAAACTACTGATGATACGTAATATGTGCTAAAGGTAATAGTGTCTTCAGAGCACGAAAAACATTTTGTAAAGAATAACTTTTTTTCCTAAAATGAATAAGAAAGTTATTGTAGTAAGGAAAATTTGTAACGGAAACAAATCGAAAATTTTTATCAAAACTCTTAAACTACTGATGATACGTAATATGTGCTAAAGGTAATAGTGTCTTCAGAGCACGAAAAACATTTTGTAAAGAATAACTTTTTTTCCTAAAATGAATAATAAGAAAGTTATTGTAGTAAGGAAAATTTGTAACGGAAACAAACCCAAAATTTTTATCAAAACTCTTAAACTACTGATGATACGTAATATGTGCTAAAGGTAATAGTGTCTTCAGAGCACGAAAAACATTTTGTAAAGAATAACTTTTTTTCCTAAAATGAATAATAAGAAAGTTATTGTAGTAAGGAAAATTTGTAACGGAAACAAATCGAAAATTTTTATCAAAACTCTTAAACGACTGATGATACGTAATATGTGCTAAAGGTAATAGTGTCTTCAGAGCACGAAAAACATTTTGTAAAGAATAACTTTTTTTCCTAAAATGAATAATAAGAAAGTTATTGTAGTAAGGAAAATTTGTAACGGAAACAAACCCAAAATTTTTATCAAAACTCTTAAACTACTGATGATACGTAATATGTGCTAAAGGTAATAGTGTCTTCAGAGCACGAAAAACATTTTGTAAAGAATAACTTTTTTTCCTAAAATGAATAATAAGAAAGTTATTGTAGTAAGGAAAATTTGTAACGGAAACAAACCGAAAATTTTTATCAAAACTCTTAAACTACTGATGATACGTAATATGTGCTAAAGGTAATAGTGTCTTCAGAGCACGAAAAACATTTTGTAAAGAATAACTTTTTTTCCTAAAATGAATAATAAGAAAGTTATTGTAGTAAGGAAAATTTGTAACGGAAACAAACCCAAAATTTTTATCAAAACTCTTAAACTACTGATGATACGTAATATGTGCTAAAGGTAATAGTGTCTTCAGAGCACGCAAAACATTTTGTAAAGAATAACTTTTTTTCCTAAAATGAAATAAGAAAGTTATTGTAGTAAGGAAAATTTGTAACGGAAACAAACCCAAAATTTTTATCAAAACTCTTAAACTACTGATGATACGTAATATGTGCTAAAGGTAATAGTGTCTTCAGAGCACGAAAAACATTTTGTAAAGAATAACTTTTTTTCCTAAAATGAATAATAAGAAAGTTATTGTAGTAAGGAAAATTTGTAACGGAAACAAACCCAAAATTTTTATCAAAACTCTTAAACTACTGATGATACGTAATATGTGCTAAAGGTAATAGTGTCTTCAGAGCACGAAAAACATTTTGTAAAGAATAACTTTTTTTCCTAAAATGAATAATAAGAAAGTTATTGTAGTAAGGAAAATTTGTAACGGAAACAAATCGAAAATTTTTATCAAAACTCTTAAACGACTGATGATACGTAATATGTGCTAAAGGTAATAGTGTCTTCAGAGCACGAAAAACATTTTGTAAAGAATAACTTTTTTCCTAAAATGAATAATAAGAAAGTTATTGTAGTAAGGAAAATTTGTAACGGAAACAAACCCAAAATTTTTATCAAAACTCTTAAACTACTGATGATACGTAATATGTGCTAAAGGTAATAGTGTCTTCAGAGCACGAAAAACATTTTGTAAAGAATAACTTTTTTTCCTAAAATGAATAATAAGAAAGTTATTGTAGTAAGGAAAATTTGTAACGGAAACAAACCCAAAATTTTTATCAAAACTCTTAAACTACTGATGATACGTAATATGTGCTAAAGGTAATAGTGTCTTCAGAGCACGAAAAACATTTTGTAAAGAATAACTTTTTTTCCTAAAATGAATAATAAGAAAGTTATTGTAGTAAGGAAAATTTGTAACGGAAACAAATCGAAAATTTTTATCAAAACTCTTAAACGACTGATGATACGTAATATGTGCTAAAGGTAATAGTGTCTTCAGAGCACGAAAAACATTTTGTAAAGAATAACTTTTTTTCCTAAAATGAATAATAAGAAAGTTATTGTAGTAAGGAAAATTTGTAACGGAAACAAACCCAAAATTTTTATCAAAACTCTTAAACTACTGATGATACGTAATATGTGCTAAAGGTAATAGTGTCTTCAGAGCACGAAAAACATTTTGTAAAGAATAACTTTTTTTCCTAAAATGAATAATAAGAAAGTTATTGTAGTAAGGAAAATTTGTAACGGAAACAAACCCAAAATTTTTATCAAAACTCTTAAACTACTGATGATACGTAATATGTGCTAAAGGTAATAGTGTCTTCAGAGCACGCAAAACATTTTGTAAAGAATAACTTTTTTTCCTAAAATGAATAAGAAAGTTATTGTAGTAAGGAAAATTTGTAACGGAAACAAATCGAAAATTTTTATCAAAACTCTTAAACTACTGATGATACGTAATATGTGCTAAAGGTAATAGTGTCTTCAGAGCACGAAAAACATTTTGTAAAGAATAACTTTTTTTCCTAAAATGAATAATAAGAAAGTTATTGTAGTAAGGAAAATTTGTAACGGAAACAAACCCAAAATTTTTATCAAAACTCTTAAACTACTGATGATACGTAATATGTGCTAAAGGTAATAGTGTCTTCAGAGCACGAAAAACATTTTGTAAAGAATAACTTTTTTTCCTAAAATGAATAATAAGAAAGTTATTGTAGTAAGGAAAATTTGTAACGGAAACAAACCGAAAATTTTTATCAAAACTCTTAAACTACTGATGATACGTAATATGTGCTAAAGGTAATAGTGTCTTCAGAGCACGAAAAACATTTTGTAAAGAATAACTTTTTTTCCTAAAATGAATAATAAGAAAGTTATTGTAGTAAGGAAAATTTGTAACGGAAACAAACCCAAAATTTTTATCAAAACTCTTAAACTACTGATGATACGTAATATGTGCTAAAGGTAATAGTGTCTTCAGAGCACGAAAAACATTTTGTAAAGAATAACTTTTTTTCCTAAAATGAATAATAAGAAAGTTATTGTAGTAAGGAAAATTTGTAACGGAAGCAAACCCAAAATTTTTATCAAAACTCTTAAACTACTGATGATACGTAATATGTGCTAAAGGTAATATGTGTTCTTCAGAGCACGCAAAACATTTTATAAAGAATAACTTTTTTTCCTAAAATGAATAAGAAAGTTATTGTAGTAAGGAAAATTTGTAACGGAAACAAATCGAAAATTTTTATCAAAACTCTTAAACTACTGATGATACGTAATATGTGCTAAAGGTAATAGTGTCTTCAGAGCACGAAAAACATTTTGTAAAGAATAACTTTTTTTCCTAAAATGAATAATAAGAAAGTTATTGTAGTAAGGAAAATTTGTAACGGAAACAAACCCAAAATTTTTATCAAAACTCTTAAACTACTGATGATACGTAATATGTGCTAAAGGTAATAGTGTCTTCAGAGCACGAAAAACATTTTGTAAAGAATAACTTTTTTTCCTAAAATGAATAATAAGAAAGTTATTGTAGTAAGGAAAATTTGTAACGGAAACAAACCCAAAATTTTTATCAAAACTCTTAAACTACTGATGATACGTAATATGTGCTAAAGGTAATAGTGTCTTCAGAGCACGAAAAACATTTTGTAAAGAATAACTTTTTTTCCTAAAATGAATAATAAGAAAGTTATTGTAGTAAGGAAAATTTGTAACGGAAACAAACCCAAAATTTTTATCAAAACTCTTAAACTACTGATGATACGTAATATGTGCTAAAGGTAATAGTGTCTTCAGAGCACGAAAAACATTTTGTAAAGAATAACTTTTTTCCTAAAATGAATAATAAGAAAGTTATTGTAGTAAGGAAAATTTGTAACGGAAACAAACCGAAAATTTTTATCAAAACTCTTAAACTACTGATGATACGTAATATGTGCTAAAGGTAATAGTGTCTTCAGAGCACGAAAAACATTTTGTAAAGAATAACTTTTTTTCCTAAAATGAATAATAAGAAAGTTATTGTAGTAAGGAAAATTTGTAACGGAAACAAACCCAAAATTTTTATCAAAACTCTTAAACTACTGATGATACGTAATATGTGCTAAAGGTAATAGTGTCTTCAGAGCACGAAAAACATTTTGTAAAGAATAACTTTTTTTCCTAAAATGAATAATAAGAAAGTTATTGTAGTAAGGAAAATTTGTAACGGAAACAAACCGAAAATTTTTATCAAAACTCTTAAACTACTGATGATACGTAATATGTGCTAAAGGTAATAGTGTCTTCAGAGCACGAAAAACATTTTGTAAAGAATAACTTTTTTCCTAAAATGAATAATAAGAAAGTTATTGTAGTAAGGAAAATTTGTAACGGAAACAAATCCAAAATTTTTATCAAAACTCTTAAACTACTGATGATACGTAATATGTGCTAAAGGTAATAGTGTCTTCAGAGCACGAAAAACATTTTGTAAAGAATAACTTTTTTTCCTAAAATGAATAATAAGAAAGTTATTGTAGTAAGGAAAATTTGTAACGGAAACAAACCCAAAATTTTTATCAAAACTCTTAAACTACTGATGATACGTAATATGTGCTAAAGGTAATAGTGTCTTCAGAGCACGAAAAACATTTTGTAAAGAATAACTTTTTTTCCTAAAATGAATAATAAGAAAGTTATTGTAGTAAGGAAAATTTGTAACGGAAACAAACCCAAAATTTTTATCAAAACTCTTAAACTACTGATGATACGTAATATGTGCTAAAGGTAATAGTGTCTTCAGAGCACGAAAAACATTTTGTAAAGAATAACTTTTTTTCCTAAAATGAATAATAAGAAAGTTATTGTAGTAAGGAAAATTTGTAACGGAAACAAACCCAAAATTTTTATCAAAACTCTTAAACTACTGATGATACGTAATATGTGCTAAAGGTAATAGTGTCTTCAGAGCACGAAAAACATTTTGTAAAGAATAACTTTTTTTCCTAAAATGAATAATAAGAAAGTTATTGTAGTAAGGAAAATTTGTAACGGAAACAAACCGAAAATTTTTATCAAAACTCTTAAACTACTGATGATACGTAATATGTGCTAAAGGTAATAGTGTCTTCAGAGCACGAAAAACATTTTGTAAAGAATAACTTTTTTTCCTAAAATGAATAATAAGAAAGTTATTGTAGTAAGGAAAATTTGTAACGGAAACAAACCGAAAATTTTTATCAAAACTCTTAAACTACTGATGATACGTAATATGTGCTAAAGGTAATAGTGTCTTCAGAGCACGAAAAACATTTTGTAAAGAATAACTTTTTTTCCTAAAATGAATAATAAGAAAGTTATTGTAGTAAGGAAAATTTGTAACGGAAACAAACCCAAAATTTTTATCAAAACTCTTAAACTACTGATGATACGTAATATGTGCTAAAGGTAATAGTGTCTTCAGAGCACGAAAAACATTTTGTAAAGAATAACTTTTTTTCCTAAAATGAATAAGAAAGTTATTGTAGTAAGGAAAATTTGTAACGGAAACAAACCCAAAATTTTTATCAAAACTCTTAAACTACTGATGATACGTAATATGTGCTAAAGGTAATAGTGTCTTCAGAGCACGAAAAACATTTTGTAAAGAATAACTTTTTTCCTAAAATGAATAATAAGAAAGTTATTGTAGTAAGGAAAATTTGTAACGGAAACAAACCGAAAATTTTTATCAAAACTCTTAAACTACTGATGATACGTAATATGTGCTAAAGGTAATAGTGTCTTCAGAGCACGAAAAACATTTTGTAAAGAATAACTTTTTTCCTAAAATGAATAATAAGAAAGTTATTGTAGTAAGGAAAATTTGTAACGGAAACAAACCGAAAATTTTTATCAAAACTCTTAAACTACTGATGATACGTAATATGTGCTAAAGGTAATAGTGTCTTCAGAGCACGAAAAACATTTTGTAAAGAATAACTTTTTTTCCTAAAATGAATAATAAGAAAGTTATTGTAGTAAGGAAAATTTGTAACGGAAACAAATCCAAAATTTTTATCAAAACTCTTAAACTACTGATGATACGTAATATGTGCTAAAGGTAATAGTGTCTTCAGAGCACGAAAAACATTTTGTAAAGAATAACTTTTTTTCCTAAAATGAATAATAAGAAAGTTATTGTAGTAAGGAAAATTTGTAACGGAAACAAACCCAAAATTTTTATCAAAACTCTTAAACTACTGATGATACGTAATATGTGCTAAAGGTAATAGTGTCTTCAGAGCACGAAAAACATTTTGTAAAGAATAACTTTTTTTCCTAAAATGAATAATAAGAAAGTTATTGTAGTAAGGAAAATTTGTAACGGAAACAAACCCAAAATTTTTATCAAAACTCTTAAACTACTGATGATACGTAATATGTGCTAAAGGTAATAGTGTCTTCAGAGCACGAAAAACATTTTGTAAAGAATAACTTTTTTTCCTAAAATGAATAATAAGAAAGTTATTGTAGTAAGGAAAATTTGTAACGGAAACAAACCCAAAATTTTTATCAAAACTCTTAAACTACTGATGATACGTAATATGTGCTAAAGGTAATAGTGTCTTCAGAGCACGAAAAACATTTTGTAAAGAATAACTTTTTTTCCTAAAATGAATAATAAGAAAGTTATTGTAGTAAGGAAAATTTGTAACGGAAACAAACCCAAAATTTTTATCAAAACTCTTAAACTACTGATGATACGTAATATGTGCTAAAGGTAATAGTGTCTTCAGAGCACGCAAAACATTTTGTAAAGAATAACTTTTTTTCCTAAAATGAATAAGAAAGTTATTGTAGTAAGGAAAATTTGTAACGGAAACAAATCGAAAATTTTTATCAAAACTCTTAAACTACTGATGATACGTAATATGTGCTAAAGGTAATAGTGTCTTCAGAGCACGAAAAACATTTTGTAAAGAATAACTTTTTTTCCTAAAATGAATAATAAGAAAGTTATTGTAGTAAGGAAAATTTGTAACGGAAACAAACCCAAAATTTTTATCAAAACTCTTAAACTACTGATGATACGTAATATGTGCTAAAGGTAATAGTGTCTTCAGAGCACGAAAAACATTTTGTAAAGAATAACTTTTTTTCCTAAAATGAATAAGAAAGTTATTGTAGTAAGCAAAATTTGTAACGGAAACAAACCCAAAATTTTTATCAAAACTCTTAAACTACTGATGATACGTAATATGTGCTAAAGGTAATAGTGTCTTCAGAGCACGAAAAACATTTTGTAAAGAATAACTTTTTTTCCTAAAATGAATAATAAGAAAGTTATTGTAGTAAGGAAAATTTGTAACGGAAACAAACCGAAAATTTTTATCAAAACTCTTAAACTACTGATGATACGTAATATGTGCTAAAGGTAATAGTGTCTTCAGAGCACGAAAAACATTTTGTAAAGAATAACTTTTTTTCCTAAAATGAATAATAAGAAAGTTATTGTAGTAAGGAAAATTTGTAACGGAAACAAACCCAAAATTTTTATCAAAACTCTTAAACTACTGATGATACGTAATATGTGCTAAAGGTAATAGTGTCTTCAGAGCACGCAAAACATTTTGTAAAGAATAACTTTTTTTCCTAAAATGAATAATAAGAAAGTTATTGTAGTAAGGAAAATTTGTAACGGAAACAAACCGAAAATTTTTATCAAAACTCTTAAACTACTGATGATACGTAATATGTGCTAAAGGTAATAGTGTCTTCAGAGCACGAAAAACATTTTGTAAAGAATAATTTTTTTCCTAAAATGAATAATAAGAAAGTTATTGTAGTAAGGAAAATTTGTAACGGAAACAAACCCAAAATTTTTATCAAAACTCTTAAACTACTGATGATACGTAATATGTGCTAAAGGTAATAGTGTCTTCAGAGCACGCAAAACATTTTGTAAAGAATAACTTTTTTTCCTAAAATGAATAAGAAAGTTATTGTAGTAAGGAAAATTTGTAACGGAAACAAACCCAAAATTTGTATCAAAACTCTTAAACTACTGATGATACGTAATATGTGCTAAAGGTAATAGTGTCTTCAGAGCACGAAAAACATTTTGTAAAGAATAACTTTTTTTCCTAAAATGAATAATAAGAAAGTTATTGTAGTAAGGAAAATTTGTAACGGAAACAAACCCAAAATTTTTATCAAAACTCTTAAACTACTGATGATACGTAATATGTGCTAAAGGTAATAGTGTCTTCAGAGCACGAAAAACATTTTGTAAAGAATAACTTTTTTTCCTAAAATGAATAATAAGAAAGTTATTGTAGTAAGGAAAATTTGTAACGGAAACAAATCAAAATTTTTATCAAAACTCTTAAACGACTGATGATACGTAATATGTGCTAAAGGTAATAGTGTCTTCAGAGCACGAAAAACATTTTGTAAAGAATAACTTTTTTTCCTAAAATGAATAATAAGAAAGTTATTGTAGTAAGGAAAATTTGTAACGGAAACAAACCCAAAATTTTTATCAAAACTCTTAAACTACTGATGATACGTAATATGTGCTAAAGGTAATAGTGTCTTCAGAGCACGAAAAACATTTTGTAAAGAATAACTTTTTTTCCTAAAATGAATAATAAGAAAGTTATTGTAGTAAGGAAAATTTGTAACGGAAACAAACCCAAAATTTTTATCAAAACTCTTAAACTACTGATGATACGTAATATGTGCTAAAGGTAATAGTGTCTTCAGAGCACGAAAAACATTTTGTAAAGAATAACTTTTTTTCCTAAAATGAATAATAAGAAAGTTATTGTAGTAAGGAAAATTTGTAACGGAAACAAATCGAAAATTTTTATCAAAACTCTTAAACTACTGATGATACGTAATATGTGCTAAAGGTAATAGTGTCTTCAGAGCACGAAAAACATTTTGTAAAGAATAACTTTTTTTCCTAAAATGAATAATAAGAAAGTTATTGTAAGGAAAATTTGTAACGGAAACAAACCCAAAATTTTTATCAAAACTCTTAAACTACTGATGATACGTAATATGTGCTAAAGGTAATAGTGTCTTCAGAGCACGAAAAACATTTTGTAAAGAATAACTTTTTTTCCTAAAATGAATAATAAGAAAGTTATTGTAGTAAGGAAAATTTGTAACGGAAGCAAACCCAAAATTTTTATCAAAACTCTTAAACTACTGATGATACGTAATATGTGCTAAAGGTAATATGTGTTCTTCAGAGCACGCAAAACATTTTATTAAGGATTACTTTTTTTCCTAAAATGAATAAGAAAGTTATTGTAGTAAGGAAAATTTGTAACGGAAACAAATCGAAAATTTTTATCAAAACTCTTAAACTACTGATGATACGTAATATGTGCTAAAGGTAATAGTGTCTTCAGAGCACGAAAAACATTTTGTAAAGAATAACTTTTTTTCCTAAAATGAATAATAAGAAAGTTATTGTAGTAAGGAAAATTTGTAACGGAAGCAAACCCAAAATTTTTATCAAAACTCTTAAACTACTGATGATACGTAATATGTGCTAAAGGTAATATGTGTCTTCAGAGCACGAAAAACATTTTGTAAAGAATAACTTTTTTTCCTAAAATGAATAATAAGAAAGTTATTGTAGTAAGGAAAATTTGTAACGGAAACAAACCGAAAATTTTTATCAAAACTCTTAAACTACTGATGATACGTAATATGTGCTAAAGGTAATAGTGTCTTCAGAGCACGCAAAACATTTTGTAAAGAATAACTTTTTTTCCTAAAATGAATAATAAGAAAGTTATTGTAGTAAGGAAAATTTGTAACGGAAACAAACCCAAAATTTTTATCAAAACTCTTAAACTACTGATGATACGTAATATGTGCTAAAGGTAATAGTGTCTTCAGAGCACGAAAAACATTTTGTAAAGAATAACTTTTTTTCCTAAAATGAATAATAAGAAAGTTATTGTAGTAAGGAAAATTTGTAACGGAAGCAAACCCAAAATTTTTATCAAAACTCTTAAACTACTGATGATACGTAATATGTGCTAAAGGTAATATGTGTTCTTCAGAGCACGAAAAACATTTTGTAAAGAATAACTTTTTTTCCTAAAATGAATAAGAAAGTTATTGTAGTAAGGAAAATTTGTAACGGAAACAAATCGAAAATTTTTATCAAAACTCTTAAACTACTGATGATACGTAATATGTGCTAAAGGTAATAGTGTCTTCAGAGCACGAAAAACATTTTGTAAAGAATAACTTTTTTTCCTAAAATTAATAATAAGAAAGTTATTGTAGTAAGGAAAATTTGTAACGGAAGCAAACCCAAAATTTTTATCAAAACTCTTAAACTACTGATGATACGTAATATGTGCTAAAGGTAATATGTGTCTTCAGAGCACGCAAAACATTTTGTAAAGAATAACTTTTTTTCCTAAAATGAATAATAAGAAAGTTATTGTAAGTAAGGAAAATTTGTAACGGAAACAAATCGAAAATTTTTATCAAAACTCTTAAACGACTGATGATACGTAATATGTGCTAAAGGTAATAGTGTCTTCAGAGCACGAAAAACATTTTGTAAAGAATAACTTTTTTTCCTAAAATGAATAATAAGAAAGTTATTGTAGTAAGGAAAATTTGTAACGGAAACAAACCCAAAATTTTTATCAAAACTCTTAAACGACTGATGATACGTAATATGTGCTAAAGGTAATATGTGTCTTCAGAGCACGCAAAACATTTTATTAAGGATTACTTTTTTTCCTAAAATGAATAAGAAAGTTATTGTAGTAAGCAAAATTTGTAACGGAAACAAACCCAAAATTTGTATCAAAACTCTTAAACTACTGATGATACGTAATATGTGCTAAAGGTAATAGTGTCTTCAGAGCACGAAAAACATTTTGTAAAGAATAACTTTTTTTCCTAAAATGAATAATAAGAAAGTTATTGTAGTAAGGAAAATTTGTAACGGAAACAAACCGAAATTTTTATCAAAACTCTTAAACGACTGATGATACGTAATATGTGCTAAAGGTAATAGTGTCTTCAGAGCACGCAAAACATTTTATTAAGGATTACTTTTTTTCCTAAAATGAATAAGAAAGTTATTGTAGTAAGGAAAATTTGTAACGGAAACAAATCGAAAATTTTTATCAAAACTCTTAAACTACTGATGATACGTAATATGTGCTAAAGGTAATAGTGTCTTCAGAGCACGAAAAACATTTTGTAAAGAATAACTTTTTTTCCTAAAATGAATAATAAGAAAGTTATTGTAGTAAGGAAAATTTATAACGGAAACAAACTGAAAATTTTTATCAAAACTCTTAAACGACTGATGATACGTAATATGTGGTAAAGGTAATAGTGTCTTCGGAGCACGAAAAACATTTTGTAAAGAATAACTTTTTTTCCTAAAATGAATAACAAGAAAGTTATTGTAAGGAAAATTTATAACTGAAACAACCCCAAAATTTTTATCAAAACTTTTAAACTACTGATGATACGTAATATGTGCTAAAGGTAATAGTGTCTTCAGAGCACGAAAAACATTTTGTAAAGAATAACTTTTTTTCCTAAAATGAATAACAAGAAAGTTATTGTAAGGAAAATTTATAACTGAAACAAACCAAAATTTTTATCAAAACTCTTAAACTACTGATGATACGTAATACGTGCTAAAGGTAATAGTGTTTTCAGAGCACGAAAAACGTTTTGTAAAGAATAACTTTTTTTCCTAAAATTAATAATAAGAAAGTTATTGTAGTAAGGAAAATTTGTAACGGAAGCAAACCCAAAATTTTTATCAAAACTCTTAAACTACTGATACGTAATATGTGCTAAAGGTAATATGTGTCTTCAGAGCACGCAAAACATTTTGTAAAGAATAACTTTTTTTCCTAAAATGAATAATAAGAAAGTTATTTAAGGAAAATTTGAAACGAAAACAAATCGAAAGTTTTTATCAAAACTCATAAACGACTGCTGATACGTAATACGTGGTAAAGGTAATAGTGTCTTCGGAGCACGAAAAACATTTTGTAAAGAATAACTTTTTTTCCTAAAATGAATAATAAGAAAGTTATTGTAGTAAGGAAAATTTTAACAGAAACAAACCGAAATTTTTTACAAAACTCAAAACGACTGAAACTACGTTTTATGTGGTCTAGGTAATATGTGTCTTCAGAGCACGCAAAACATTTTATTAATTTATAACGGAAACAAACTGAAAATATTTATCAAAACTCTTAAACCACTGATGATACGTAATATGTGCTAAAGGTAATAGTGTCTTCAGAGCACGAAAAACGTTTTGTAAAGAATAACTTTTTTTCCTAAAATTAATAATAAGAAAGTTATTGTAGTAAGGAAAATTTGTAACGGAAGCAAACCCAAAATTTTGTAAAGAATAACTTTTTTTCCTAAAATGAATAACAAGAAAGTTATTGTAAGTAAGGAAAATTTATAACTGAAACAAACCCAAAATTTTTATCAAAACTCTTAAACTACTGATGATACGTAATATGTGCTGAAGATAATAGTGCCTACAGAGCACGAAAAACATTTTGTAAAGGATTACTTTTTTTTCCTAAAATGAATAAGAAAGTTATTGTAGTAAGGAAAATTTGTAACGGAAACAAACCCAAAATTTTTATCAAAACTCTTAAACTACTGATGATACGTAATATGTGCTAAAGGTAATAGTGTCTTCAGAGCACGAAAAACATTTTGTAAAGAATAACTTTTTTTCCTAAAATGAATAATAAGAAAGTTATTGTAGTAAGGAAAATTTATAACGGAAACAAACTGAAAATATTTATCAAAACTCTTAAACGACTGATGATACGTAATATGTGGTAAAGGTAATATGTGTCTTCAGAGCACGCAAAACATTTTGTAAAGAATAACTTTTTTTTCTAAAATGAATAACAAGAAAGTTATTGTAGTAAGGAAAATTTGTAACGGAAACAAACCGAAATTTTTACAAAACTCAAACGACTGAAACTACGTTTTATGTGGTCTAGGTAATTTGTGTCTTCAGAGCACGCAAAACATTTTATTAAGGATTACTTTTTTTTCCTAAAATGAATAATAAGAAAGTTATTGTAGTAAGGAAAATTTGTAACGGAAGCAAACCCAAAATTTTTATCAAAACTTTTAAACTACTGATGATACGTAATATGTGCTAAAGGTAATAGTGTCTTCAGAGCACGAAAAACATTTTGTAAAGAATAACTTTTTTTCCTAAAATGAATAACAAGAAAGTTATTGTAAGTAAGGAAAATTTATAACTGAAACAAACCCAAAATTTTTATCAAAACTCTTAAACTACTGATGATACGTAATATGTGCTGAAGATAATAGTGCCTACAGAGCACGAAAAACATTTTGTAAAGGATTACTTTTTTTTCCTAAAATGAATAAGAAAGTTATTGTAGTAAGGAAAATTTGTAACGGAAACAAATCGAAAATTTTTATCAAAACTCTTAAACTACTGATGATACGTAATACGTGCTAAAGGTAATAGTGTCTTCAGAGCACGAAAAACATTTTGTAAAGAATAACTTTTTTTCCTAAAATGAATAATAAGAAAGTTATTGTAGTAAGGAAAATTTATAACGGAAACAAACTGAAAATTTTTATCAAAACTCTTAAACGACTGATGATACGTAATATGTGGTAAAGGTAATATGTGTCTTCAGAGCACGCAAAACATTTTGTAAAGAATAACTTTTTTTTCTAAAATGAATAACAAGAAAGTTATTGTAGTAAGGAAAATTTGTAACGGAAACAAACCGAAATTTTGACAAAACTCAAACGACTGAAACTACGTTTTATGTGGTCTAGGTAATTTGTGTCTTCAGAGCACGCAAAACATTTTATTAAGGATTACTTTTTTTCCTAAAATGAATAAGAAAGTTATTGTAGTAAGGAAAATTTGTAACGGAAACAAATCGAAAATTTTTATCAAAACTCTTAAACTACTGATGATACGTAATATGTGCTAAAGGTAATAGTGTCTTCAGAGCACGAAAAACGTTTTGTAAAGAATAACTTTTTTTCCTAAAATTAATAATAAGAAAGTTATTGTAGTAAGGAAAATTTGTAACGGAAGCAAACCCAAAATTTTGTAAAGAATAACTTTTTTTCCTAAAATGAATAACAAGAAAGTTATTGTAAGGAAAATTTATAACTGAAACAACCCCAAAATTTTTATCAAAACTTTTAAACTACTGATGATACGTAATATGTGCTAAAGGTAATAGTGTCTTCAGAGCACGAAAAACATTTTGTAAAGAATAATTTTTTTTCCTAAAATGAATAAGAAAGTTATTGTAGTAAGGAAAATTTGTAACGGAAACAAATCGAAAATTTTTATCAAAACTCTTAAACTACTGATGATACGTAATATGTGCTAAAGGTAATAGTGTCTTCAGAGCACGAAAAACATTTTGTAAAGAATAACTTTTTTTCCTAAAATGAATAACAAGAAAGTTATTGTAAGGAAAATTTATAACTGAAACAACCCCAAAATTTTTATCAAAACTTTTAAACTACTGATGATACGTAATATGTGCTAAAGGTAATAGTGTCTACAGAGCACGAAAAACATTTTGTAAAGAATAATTTTTTTTTCTAAAATGAATAACAAGAAAGTTATTGTAAGTAAGGAAAATTTGTAACGGAAACAAAACCAAAATTTTTATCAAAACTCTTAAACTACTGATGATACGTAATATGTGCTAAAGGTAATATGTGTCTTCAGAGCACGCAAAACATTTTATTAAGGATTACTTTTTTTTCCTAAAATGAATAAGAAAGTTATTGTAGTAAGGAAAATTTGTAACGGAAACAAATCGAAAATTTTTATCAAAACTCTTAAACTACTGATGATACGTAATACGTGCTAAAGGTAATAGTGTCTTCAGAGCACGAAAAACATTTTGTAAAGAATAACTTTTTTTCCTAAAATGAATAAGAAAGTTATTGTAGTAAGGAAAATTTGTAACGGAAACAAACCCAAAATTTTTATCAAAACTCTTAAACTACTGATGATACGTAATATGTGCTAAAGGTAATATGTGTCTTCAGAGCACGCAAAACATTTTGTAAAGAATAACTTTTTTTCCTAAAATGAATAATAAGAAAGTTATTTAAGGAAAATTTGTAACGGAAACAAATCGAAAATTTTTATCAAAACTCTTAAACGACTGATGATACGTAATATGTGCTAAAGGTAATAGTGTCTTCAGAGCACGAAAAACATTTTGTAAAGAATAACTTTTTTTCCTAAAATGAATAACAAGAAAGTTATTGTAGTAAGGAAAATTTGTAACGGAAACAAACCCAAAATTTTTATCAAAACTCTTAAACTACTGATGATACGTAATATGTGCTAAAGGTAATATGTGTCTTCAGAGCACGCAAAACATTTTGTAAAGAATTACTTTTTTTCCTAAAATGAATAATAAGAAAGTTATTGTAGTAAGGAAAATTTGTAACGGAAACAAACCGAAAATTTTTATCAAAACTCTTAAACGACTGATGATACGTAATATGTGCTAAAGGTAATAGTGTCTTCAGAGCACGAAAAACATTTTGTAAAGAATAATTTTTTTCCTAAAATGAATAATAAGAAAGTTATTGTAGTAAGGAAAATTTGTAACGGAAACAAACCCAAAATTTTTATCAAAACTCTTAAACTACTGATGATACGTAATATGTGCTAAAGGTAATAGTGTCTTCAGAGCACGAAAAACATTTTGTAAAGAATTACTTTTTTTCCTAAAATGAATAAGAAAGTTATTGTAGTAAGGAAAATTTGTAACGGAAACAAACCCAAAATTTTTATCAAAACTTTTAAACTACTGATGATACGTAATATGTGCTAAAGGTAATAGTGTCTACAGAGCACGAAAAACATTTTGTAAAGAATAATTTTTTTTTCTAAAATGAATAACAAGAAAGTTATTGTAAGTAAGGAAAATTTGTAACGGAAACAAAACCAAAATTTTTATCAAAACTCTTAAACTACTGATGATACGTAATACGTGCTAAAGGTAATAGTGTTTTCAGAGCACGAAAAACGTTTTGTAAAGAATAACTTTTTTTCCTAAAATGAATAATAAGAAAGTTATTTAAGGAACATTTGAAACGAAAACTAATCAAAAGTTTTTATCAAAACTCTTAAACTACTGATGATACGTAATACGTGCTAAAGGTAATAGTGTCTTCAGAGCACGAAAAACATTTTGTAAAGAATAACTTTTTTTCCTAAAATGAATAACAAGAAAGTTATTGTAGTAAGGAAAATTTGTAACGGAAGCAAACCCAAAATTTTTATCAAAACTCTTAAACTACTGATGATACGTAATATGTGCTAAAGGTAATAGTGTCTTCAGAGCACGCAAAACATTTTGTAAAGAATAACTTTTTTTCCTAAAATGAATAATAAGAAAGTTATTGTAGTAAGGAAAATTTGTAACGGAAGCAAACCCAAAATTTTTATCAAAACTCTTAAACTACTGATGATACGTAATATGTGCTAAAGGTAATAGTGTCTTCAGAGCACGCAAAACATTTTGTAAAGAATAACTTTTTTTCCTAAAATGAATAATAAGAAAGTTATTGTAGTAAGGAAAATTTGTAACGGAAACAAATCGAAAATTTTTATCAAAACTCTTAAACTACTGATGATACGTAATATGTGCTAAAGGTAATAGTGTCTTCAGAGCACGAAAAACATTTTGTAAAGAATAACTTTTTTTCCTAAAATGAATAATAAGAAAGTTATTGTAGTAAGGAAAATTTGTAACGGAAACAAACCCAAAATTTTTATCAAAACTCTTAAACTACTGATGATACGTAATATGTGCTAAAGGTAATAGTGTCTTCAGAGCACGAAAAACATTTTGTAAAGAATAACTTTTTTTCCTAAAATGAATAATAAGAAAGTTATTGTAGTAAGGAAAATTTGTAACGGAAACAAACCCAAAATTTTTATCAAAACTCTTAAACTACTGATGATACGTAATATGTGCTAAAGGTAATAGTGTCTTCAGAGCACGAAAAACATTTTATTAAAGAATTACTTTTTTTCCTAAAATGAATAAGAAAGTTATTGTAGTAAGGAAAATTTGTAACGGAAACAAATCGAAAATTTTTATCAAAACTCTTAAACTACTGATGATACGTAATATGTGCTAAAGGTAATAGTGTCTTCAGAGCACGAAAAACATTTTGTAAAGAATAACTTTTTTTCCTAAAATGAATAATAAGAAAGTTATTGTAGTAAGGAAAATTTGTAACGGAAACAAACCCAAAATTTTTATCAAAACTCTTAAACTACTGATGATACGTAATATGTGCTAAAGGTAATAGTGTCTTCAGAGCACGAAAAACATTTTGTAAAGAATAACTTTTTTTCCTAAAATGAATAATAAGAAAGTTATTGTAGTAAGGAAAATTTGTAACGGAAACAAACCGAAAATTTTTATCAAAACTCTTAAACTACTGATGATACGTAATATGTGCTAAAGGTAATAGTGTCTTCAGAGCACGCAAAACATTTTGTAAAGAATAACTTTTTTTCCTAAAATGAATAATAAGAAAGTTATTGTAGTAAGGAAAATTTGTAACGGAAGCAAACCCAAAATTTTTATCAAAACTCTTAAACTACTGATGATACGTAATATGTGCTAAAGGTAATAGTGTCTTCAGAGCACGAAAAACATTTTGTAAAGAATAACTTTTTTTCCTAAAATGAATAATAAGAAAGTTATTGTAGTAAGGAAAATTTGTAACGGAAGCAAACCCAAAATTTTTATCAAAACTCTTAAACTACTGATGATACGTAATATGTGCTAAAGGTAATATGTGTTCTTCAGAGCACGCAAAACATTTTATTAAGGATTACTTTTTTTCCTAAAATGAATAAGAAAGTTATTGTAGTAAGGAAAATTTGTAACGGAAACAAATCGAAAATTTTTATCAAAACTCTTAAACTACTGATGATACGTAATATGTGCTAAAGGTAATAGTGTCTTCAGAGCACGAAAAACATTTTGTAAAGAATAACTTTTTTCCTAAAATGAATAATAAGAAAGTTATTGTAGTAAGGAAAATTTGTAACGGAAGCAAACCCAAAATTTTTATCAAAACTCTTAAACTACTGATGATACGTAATATGTGCTAAAGGTAATATGTGTCTTCAGAGCACGCAAAACATTTTGTAAAGAATAACTTTTTTTCCTAAAATGAATAATAAGAAAGTTATTGTAGTAAGGAAAATTTGTAACGGAAACAAATCGAAAATTTTTATCAAAACTCTTAAACTACTGATGATACGTAATATGTGCTAAAGGTAATAGTGTCTTCAGAGCACGAAAAACATTTTGTAAAGAATAACTTTTTTTCCTAAAATGAATAATAAGAAAGTTATTGTAGTAAGGAAAATTTGTAACGGAAGCAAACCCAAAATTTTTATCAAAACTCTTAAACTACTGATGATACGTAATATGTGCTAAAGGTAATATGTGTCTTCAGAGCACGCAAAACATTTTATTAAGGATTACTTTTTTTCCTAAAATGAATAAGAAAGTTATTGTAGTAAGCAAAATTTGTAACGGAAACAAACCCAAAATTTTTATCAAAACTCTTAAACTACTGATGATACGTAATATGTGCTAAAGGTAATAGTGTCTTCAGAGCACGAAAAACATTTTGTAAAGAATAACTTTTTTTCCTAAAATGAATAATAAGAAAGTTATTGTAGTAAGGAAAATTTGTAACGGAAGCAAACCCAAAATTTTTATCAAAACTCTTAAACTACTGATGATACGTAATATGTGCTAAAGGTAATATGTGTTCTTCAGAGCACGCAAAACATTTTATTAAGGATTACTTTTTTTCCTAAAATGAATAAGAAAGTTATTGTAGTAAGGAAAATTTGTAACGGAAACAAATCGAAAATTTTTATCAAAACTCTTAAACTACTGATGATACGTAATATGTGCTAAAGGTAATAGTGTCTTCAGAGCACGAAAAACATTTTGTAAAGAATAACTTTTTTTCCTAAAATGAATAATAAGAAAGTTATTGTAGTAAGGAAAATTTGTAACGGAAACAAACCCAAAATTTTTATCAAAACTCTTAAACTACTGATGATACGTAATATGTGCTAAAGGTAATAGTGTCTTCAGAGCACGAAAAACATTTTGTAAAGAATAACTTTTTTTCCTAAAATTAATAATAAGAAAGTTATTGTAGTAAGGAAAATTTGTAACGGAAACAAACCCAAAATTTTTATCAAAACTCTTAAACTACTGATGATACGTAATATGTGCTAAAGGTAATAGTGTCTTCAGAGCACGAAAAACATTTTGTAAAGAATAACTTTTTTTCCTAAAATGAATAATAAGAAAGTTATTGTAGTAAGGAAAATTTGTAACGGAAACAAACCCAAAATTTTTATCAAAACTCTTAAACTACTGATGATACGTAATATGTGCTAAAGGTAATAGTGTCTTCAGAGCACGAAAAACATTTTGTAAAGAATAACTTTTTTTCCTAAAATGAATAATAAGAAAGTTATTGTAGTAAGGAAAATTTGTAACGGAAACAAACCCAAAATTTTTATCAAAACTCTTAAACTACTGATGATACGTAATATGTGCTAAAGGTAATAGTGTCTTCAGAGCACGAAAAACATTTTGTAAAGAATAACTTTTTTCCTAAAATGAATAATAAGAAAGTTATTGTAGTAAGGAAAATTTGTAACGGAAACAAATCGAAAATTTTTATCAAAACTCTTAAACTACTGATGATACGTAATATGTGCTAAAGGTAATAGTGTCTTCAGAGCACGAAAAACATTTTGTAAAGAATAACTTTTTTTCCTAAAATGAATAATAAGAAAGTTATTGTAGTAAGGAAAATTTGTAACGGAAGCAAACCCAAAATTTTTATCAAAACTCTTAAACTACTGATGATACGTAATATGTGCTAAAGGTAATATGTGTTCTTCAGAGCACGCAAAACATTTTATTAAGAATTACTTTTTTCCTAAAATGAATAAGAAAGTTATTGTAGTAAGGAAAATTTGTAACGGAAACAAATCGAAAATTTTTATCAAAACTCTTAAACTACTGATGATACGTAATATGTGCTAAAGGTAATAGTGTCTTCAGAGCACGAAAAACATTTTGTAAAGAATAACTTTTTTTCCTAAAATGAATAATAAGAAAGTTATTGTAGTAAGGAAAATTTGTAACGGAAACAAACCCAAAATTTTTATCAAAACTCTTAAACTACTGATGATACGTAATATGTGCTAAAGGTAATAGTGTCTTCAGAGCACGAAAACATTTTGTAAAGAATAACTTTTTTTCCTAAAATGAATAATAAGAAAGTTATTGTAGTAAGGAAAATTTGTAACGGAAACAAACCCAAAATTTTTATCAAAACTCTTAAACTACTGATGATACGTAATATGTGCTAAAGGTAATAGTGTCTTCAGAGCACGAAAAACATTTTGTAAAGAATAACTTTTTTTCCTAAAATGAATAATAAGAAAGTTATTGTAGTAAGGAAAATTTGTAACGGAAACAAACCCAAAATTTTTATCAAAACTCTTAAACTACTGATGATACGTAATATGTGCTAAAGGTAATAGTGTCTTCAGAGCACGAAAAACATTTTGTAAAGAATAACTTTTTTCCTAAAATGAATAATAAGAAAGTTATTGTAGTAAGGAAAATTTGTAACGGAAACAAACCCAAAATTTTTATCAAAACTCTTAAACTACTGATGATACGTAATATGTGCTAAAGGTAATAGTGTCTTCAGAGCACGAAAAACATTTTGTAAAGAATAACTTTTTTTCCTAAAATGAATAATAAGAAAGTTATTGTAGTAAGGAAAATTTGTAACGGAAACAAACCCAAAATTTTTATCAAAACTCTTAAACTACTGATGATACGTAATATGTGCTAAAGGTAATAGTGTCTTCAGAGCACGAAAAACATTTTGTAAAGAATAACTTTTTTTCCTAAAATGAATAATAAGAAAGTTATTGTAGTAAGGAAAATTTGTAACGGAAACAAACCCAAAATTTTTATCAAAACTCTTAAACTACTGATGATACGTAATATGTGCTAAAGGTAATAGTGTCTTCAGAGCACGAAAAACATTTTGTAAAGAATAACTTTTTTTCCTAAAATGAATAATAAGAAAGTTATTGTAGTAAGGAAAATTTGTAACGGAAGCAAACCCAAAATTTTTATCAAAACTCTTAAACTACTGATGATACGTAATATGTGCTAAAGGTAATAGTGTCTTCAGAGCACGAAAAACATTTTGTAAAGAATAACTTTTTTTCCTAAAATGAATAAGAAAGTTATTGTAGTAAGGAAAATTTGTAACGGAAACAAATCGAAAATTTTTATCAAAACTCTTAAACTACTGATGATACGTAATATGTGCTAAAGGTAATAGTGTCTTCAGAGCACGAAAAACATTTTGTAAAGAATAACTTTTTTTCCTAAAATGAATAATAAGAAAGTTATTGTAGTAAGGAAAATTTGTAACGGAAACAAACCAAAATTTTTATCAAAACTCTTAAACTACTGATGATACGTAATATGTGCTAAAGGTAATAGTGTCTTCAGAGCACGAAAACATTTTGTAAAGAATAACTTTTTTTCCTAAAATGAATAATAAGAAAGTTATTGTAGTAAGGAAAATTTGTAACGGAAACAAACCCAAAATTTTTATCAAAACTCTTAAACTACTGATGATACGTAATATGTGCTAAAGGTAATAGTGTCTTCAGAGCACGCAAAACATTTTGTAAAGAATAACTTTTTTTCCTAAAATGAAATAAGAAAGTTATTGTAGTAAGGAAAATTTGTAACGGAAACAAATCGAAAATTTTTATCAAAACTCTTAAACTACTGATGATACGTAATACGTGCTAAAGGTAATAGTGTCTTCAGAGCACGAAAAACATTTTGTAAAGAATAACTTTTTTTCCTAAAATGAATAATAAGAAAGTTATTGTAGTAAGGAAAATTTGTAACGGAAGCAAACCCAAAATTTTTATCAAAACTCTTAAACTACTGATGATACGTAATATGTGCTAAAGGTAATAGTGTCTTCAGAGCACGCAAAACATTTTGTAAAGAATAACTTTTTTTCCTAAAATGAATAATAAGAAAGTTATTGTAGTAAGGAAAATTTGTAACGGAAACAAACCGAAAATTTTTATCAAAACTCTTAAACTACTGATGATACGTAATATGTGCTAAAGGTAATAGTGTCTTCAGAGCACGAAAAACATTTTGTAAAGAATAACTTTTTTTCCTAAAATGAATAATAAGAAAGTTATTGTAGTAAGGAAAATTTGTAACGGAAACAAACCCAAAATTTTTATCAAAACTCTTAAACTACTGATGATACGTAATATGTGCTAAAGGTAATAGTGTCTTCAGAGCACGAAAAACATTTTGTAAAGAATAACTTTTTTTCCTAAAATGAATAATAAGAAAGTTATTGTAGTAAGGAAAATTTGTAACGGAAACAAACCCAAAATTTTTATCAAAACTCTTAAACTACTGATGATACGTAATATGTGCTAAAGGTAATAGTGTCAGAGCACGCAAAACATTTTGTAAAGAATAACTTTTTTTCCTAAAATGAATAATAAGAAAGTTATTGTAGTAAGGAAAATTTGTAACGGAAACAAACCGAAAATTTTTATCAAAACTCTTAAACTACTGATGATACGTAATATGTGCTAAAGGTAATAGTGTCTTCAGAGCACGAAAAACATTTTGTAAAGAATAACTTTTTTTCCTAAAATGAATAATAAGAAAGTTATTGTAGTAAGGAAAATTTGTAACGGAAACAAACCCAAAATTTTTATCAAAACTCTTAAACTACTGATGATACGTAATATGTGCTAAAGGTAATAGTGTCTTCAGAGCACGAAAAACATTTTGTAAAGAATAACTTTTTTTCCTAAAATGAAAATAAGAAAGTTATTGTAGTAAGGAAAATTTGTAACGGAAACAAATCGAAAATTTTTATCAAAACTCTTAAACTACTGATGATACGTAATATGTGCTAAAGGTAATAGTGTCTTCAGAGCACGAAAAACATTTTGTAAAGAATAACTTTTTTTCCTAAAATGAATAATAAGAAAGTTATTGTAGTAAGGAAAATTTGTAACGGAAACAAACCCAAAATTTTTATCAAAACTCTTAAACTACTGATGATACGTAATATGTGCTAAAGGTAATAGTGTCTTCAGAGCACGAAAAACATTTTGTAAAGAATAACTTTTTTTCCTAAAATGAATAATAAGAAAGTTATTGTAGTAAGGAAAATTTGTAACGGAAACAAACCCAAAATTTTTATCAAAACTCTTAAACTACTGATGATACGTAATATGTGCTAAAGGTAATAGTGTCTTCAGAGCACGCAAAACATTTTGTAAAGAATAACTTTTTTTCCTAAAATGAATAAGAAAGTTATTGTAGTAAGGAAAATTTGTAACGGAAACAAATCGAAAATTTTTATCAAAACTCTTAAACTACTGATGATACGTAATATGTGCTAAAGGTAATAGTGTCTTCAGAGCACGAAAAACATTTTGTAAAGAATAACTTTTTTTCCTAAAATGAATAATAAGAAAGTTATTGTAGTAAGGAAAATTTGTAACGGAAACAAACCCAAAATTTTTATCAAAACTCTTAAACTACTGATGATACGTAATATGTGCTAAAGGTAATAGTGTCTTCAGAGCACGAAAACATTTTGTAAAGAATAACTTTTTTTCCTAAAATGAATAATAAGAAAGTTATTGTAGTAAGGAAAATTTGTAACGGAAACAAATCGAAAATTTTTATCAAAACTCTTAAACTACTGATGATACGTAATATGTGCTAAAGGTAATAGTGTCTTCAGAGCACGAAAAACATTTTGTAAAGAATAACTTTTTTTCCTAAAATGAATAATAAGAAAGTTATTGTAGTAAGGAAAATTTGTAACGGAAACAAACCCAAAATTTTTATCAAAACTCTTAAACTACTGATGATACGTAATATGTGCTAAAGGTAATAGTGTCTTCAGAGCACGCAAAACATTTTGTAAAGAATAACTTTTTTTCCTAAAATGAATAATAAGAAAGTTATTGTAGTAAGGAAAATTTGTAACGGAAACAAACCGAAAATTTTTATCAAAACTCTTAAACTACTGATGATACGTAATATGTGCTAAAGGTAATAGTGTCTTCAGAGCACGAAAAACATTTTGTAAAGAATAACTTTTTTTCCTAAAATGAATAATAAGAAAGTTATTGTAGTAAGGAAAATTTGTAACGGAAACAAACCCAAAATTTTTATCAAAACTCTTAAACTACTGATGATACGTAATATGTGCTAAAGGTAATAGTGTCTTCAGAGCACGCAAAACATTTTGTAAAGAATAACTTTTTTTCCTAAAATGAATAAGAAAGTTATTGTAGTAAGGAAAATTTGTAACGGAAACAAATCGAAAATTTTTATCAAAACTCTTAAACTACTGATGATACGTAATATGTGCTAAAGGTAATAGTGTCTTCAGAGCACGAAAAACGTTTTGTAAAGAATAACTTTTTTTCCTAAAATGAATAATAAGAAAGTTATTGTAGTAAGGAAAATTTGTAACGGAAACAAACCCAAAATTTTTATCAAAACTCTTAAACTACTGATGATACGTAATATGTGCTAAAGGTAATAGTGTCTTCAGAGCACGAAAAACATTTTGTAAAGAATAACTTTTTTTCCTAAAATGAATAATAAGAAAGTTATTGTAGTAAGGAAAATTTGTAACGGAAACAAATCGAAAATTTTTATCAAAACTCTTAAACTACTGATGATACGTAATATGTGCTAAAGGTAATAGTGTCTTCAGAGCACGAAAAACATTTTGTAAAGAATAACTTTTTTTCCTAAAATGAATAATAAGAAAGTTATTGTAGTAAGGAAAATTTGTAACGGAAACAAACCCAAAATTTTTATCAAAACTCTTAAACTACTGATGATACGTAATATGTGCTAAAGGTAATAGTGTCTTCAGAGCACGAAAAACATTTTGTAAAGAATAACTTTTTTTCCTAAAATGAATAATAAGAAAGTTATTGTAGTAAGGAAAATTTGTAACGGAAACAAACCCAAAATTTTTATCAAAACTCTTAAACTACTGATGATACGTAATATGTGCTAAAGGTAATAGTGTCTTCAGAGCACGCAAAACATTTTATAAAGAATTACTTTTTTTCCTAAAATGAATAAGAAAGTTATTGTAGTAAGGAAAATTTGTAACGGAAACAAACCGAAAATTTTTATCAAAACTCTTAAACTACTGATGATACGTAATATGTGCTAAAGGTAATAGTGTCTTCAGAGCACGAAAAACATTTTGTAAAGAATAACTTTTTTTCCTAAAATGAATAATAAGAAAGTTATTGTAGTAAGGAAAATTTGTAACGGAAACAAACCCAAAATTTTTATCAAAACTCTTAAACTACTGATGATACGTAATATGTGCTAAAGGTAATAGTGTCTTCAGAGCACGAAAAACATTTTGTAAAGAATAACTTTTTTTCCTAAAATGAATAATAAGAAAGTTATTGTAGTAAGGAAAATTTGTAACGGAAACAAATCGAAAATTTTTATCAAAACTCTTAAACTACTGATGATACGTAATATGTGCTAAAGGTAATAGTGTCTTCAGAGCACGAAAAACATTTTGTAAAGAATAACTTTTTTTCCTAAAATGAATAATAAGAAAGTTATTGTAGTAAGGAAAATTTGTAACGGAAACAAACCCAAAATTTTTATCAAAACTCTTAAACTACTGATGATACGTAATATGTGCTAAAGGTAATAGTGTCTTCAGAGCACGAAAAACATTTTGTAAAGAATAACTTTTTTTCCTAAAATGAATAATAAGAAAGTTATTGTAGTAAGGAAAATTTGTAACGGAAGCAAACCCAAAATTTTTATCAAAACTCTTAAACTACTGATGATACGTAATATGTGCTAAAGGTAATAGTGTCTTCAGAGCACGCAAAACATTTTGTAAAGAATAACTTTTTTTCCTAAAATGAATAAGAAAGTTATTGTAGTAAGGAAAATTTGTAACGGAAACAAATCGAAAATTTTTATCAAAACTCTTAAACTACTGATGATACGTAATATGTGCTAAAGGTAATAGTGTCTTCAGAGCACGAAAAACATTTTGTAAAGAATAACTTTTTTTCCTAAAATGAATAATAAGAAAGTTATTGTAGTAAGGAAAATTTGTAACGGAAGCAAACCCAAAATTTTTATCAAAACTCTTAAACTACTGATGATACGTAATATGTGCTAAAGGTAATATGTGTCTTCAGAGCACGCAAAACATTTTGTAAAGAATAACTTTTTTTCCTAAAATGAATAATAAGAAAGTTATTGTAGTAAGGAAAATTTGTAACGGAAACAAATCGAAAATTTTTATCAAAACTCTTAAACTACTGATGATACGTAATATGTGCTAAAGGTAATAGTGTCTTCAGAGCACGAAAAACATTTTGTAAAGAATAACTTTTTTCCTAAAATGAATAATAAGAAAGTTATTGTAGTAAGGAAAATTTGTAACGGAAACAAACCCAAAATTTTTATCAAAACTCTTAAACTACTGATGATACGTAATATGTGCTAAAGGTAATATGTGTCTTCAGAGCACGAAAAACATTTTGTAAAGAATAACTTTTTTCCTAAAATGAATAATAAGAAAGTTATTGTAGTAAGGAAAATTTGTAACGGAAACAAACCCAAAATTTTTATCAAAACTCTTAAACGACTGATGATACGTAATATGTGCTAAAGGTAATAGTGTCTTCAGAGCACGAAAAACATTTTGTAAAGAATAACTTTTTTTCCTAAAATGAATAATAAGAAAGTTATTGTAGTAAGGAAAATTTGTAACGGAAACAAACCCAAAATTTTTATCAAAACTCTTAAACTACTGATGATACGTAATATGTGCTAAAGGTAATAGTGTCTTCAGAGCACGAAAAACATTTTGTAAAGAATAACTTTTTTTCCTAAAATGAATAAGAAAGTTATTGTAGTAAGGAAAATTTGTAACGGAAACAAACCCAAAATTTTTATCAAAACTCTTAAACTACTGATGATACGTAATATGTGCTAAAGGTAATAGTGTCTTCAGAGCACGAAAAACATTTTGTAAAGAATAACTTTTTTCCTAAAATGAATAATAAGAAAGTTATTGTAAGTAAGGAAAATTTGTAACGGAAACAAACCCAAAATTTTTATCAAAACTCTTAAACTACTGATGATACGTAATATGTGCTAAAGGTAATAGTGTCTTCAGAGCACGCAAAACATTTTGTAAAGAATAACTTTTTTTCCTAAAATGAATAATAAGAAAGTTATTGTAGTAAGGAAAATTTGTAACGGAAACAAACCCAAAATTTTTATCAAAACTCTTAAACTACTGATGATACGTAATATGTGCTAAAGGTAATAGTGTCTTCAGAGCACGAAAAACATTTTGTAAAGAATAACTTTTTTTCCTAAAATGAATAATAAGAAAGTTATTGTAGTAAGGAAAATTTGTAACGGAAACAAACCCAAAATTTTTATCAAAACTCTTAAACTACTGATGATACGTAATATGTGCTAAAGGTAATAGTGTCTTCAGAGCACGCAAAACATTTTGTAAAGAATAACTTTTTTTCCTAAAATGAATAATAAGAAAGTTATTGTAGTAAGGAAAATTTGTAACGGAAACAAACCGAAAATTTTTATCAAAACTCTTAAACGACTGATGATACGTAATATGTGCTAAAGGTAATAGTGTCTTCAGAGCACGAAAAACATTTTGTAAAGAATAACTTTTTTTCCTAAAATGAATAATAAGAAAGTTATTGTAGTAAGGAAAATTTGTAACGGAAACAAACCCAAAATTTTTATCAAAACTCTTAAACTACTGATGATACGTAATATGTGCTAAAGGTAATAGTGTCTTCAGAGCACGAAAAACATTTTGTAAAGAATAACTTTTTTTCCTAAAATGAATAATAAGAAAGTTATTGTAAGTAAGGAAAATTTGTAACGGAAACAAACCCAAAATTTTTATCAAAACTCTTAAACTACTGATGATACGTAATATGTGCTAAAGGTAATAGTGTCTTCAGAGCACGAAAAACATTTTGTAAAGAATAACTTTTTTTCCTAAAATGAATAATAAGAAAGTTATTGTAGTAAGGAAAATTTGTAACGGAAGCAAACCCAAAATTTTTATCAAAACTCTTAAACTACTGATGATACGTAATATGTGCTAAAGGTAATATGTGTTCTTCAGAGCACGCAAAACATTTTATTAAGGATTACTTTTTTTTCCTAAAATGAATAAGAAAGTTATTGTAGTAAGCAAAATTTGTAACGGAAACAAATCGAAAATTTTTATCAAAACTCTTAAACTACTGATGATACGTAATATGTGCTAAAGGTAATAGTGTCTTCAGAGCACGAAAAACATTTTGTAAAGAATAACTTTTTTTCCTAAAATGAATAATAAGAAAGTTATTGTAGTAAGGAAAATTTGTAACGGAAGCAAACCCAAAATTTTTATCAAAACTCTTAAACTACTGATGATACGTAATATGTGCTAAAGGTAATATGTGTCTTCAGAGCACGCAAAACATTTTATTAAGGATTACTTTTTTTTCCTAAAATGAATAAGAAAGTTATTGTAGTAAGGAAAATTTGTAACGGAAACAAATCGAAAATTTTTATCAAAACTCTTAAACTACTGATGATACGTAATATGTGCTAAAGGTAATAGTGTCTTCAGAGCACGAAAAACATTTTGTAAAGAATAACTTTTTTTCCTAAAATGAATAATAAGAAAGTTATTGTAGTAAGGAAAATTTGTAACGGAAGCAAACCCAAAATTTTTATCAAAACTCTTAAACTACTGATGATACGTAATATGTGCTAAAGGTAATATGTGTCTTCAGAGCACGCAAAACATTTTGTAAAGAATAACTTTTTTTCCTAAAATGAATAATAAGAAAGTTATTGTAGTAAGGAAAATTTGTAACGGAAACAAACCGAAAATTTTTATCAAAACTCTTAAACGACTGATGATACGTAATATGTGCTAAAGGTAATAGTGTCTTCAGAGCACGAAAAACATTTTGTAAAGAATAACTTTTTTTCCTAAAATGAATAATAAGAAAGTTATTGTAGTAAGGAAAATTTGTAACGGAAACAAACCCAAAATTTTTATCAAAACTCTTAAACTACTGATGATACGTAATATGTGCTAAAGGTAATAGTGTCTTCAGAGCACGCAAAACATTTTGTAAAGAATAACTTTTTTTCCTAAAATGAATAATAAGAAAGTTATTGTAGTAAGGAAAATTTGTAACGGAAACAAACCGAAAATTTTTATCAAAACTCTTAAACTACTGATGATACGTAATATGTGCTAAAGGTAATAGTGTCTTCAGAGCACGAAAAACATTTTGTAAAGAATAACTTTTTTTCCTAAAATGAATAATAAGAAAGTTATTGTAGTAAGGAAAATTTGTAACGGAAGCAAACCCAAAATTTTTATCAAAACTCTTAAACTACTGATGATACGTAATATGTGCTAAAGGTAATAGTGTCTTCAGAGCACGAAAAACATTTTGTAAAGAATAACTTTTTTTCCTAAAATGAATAATAAGAAAGTTATTGTAGTAAGGAAAATTTGTAACGGAAGCAAACCCAAAATTTTTATCAAAACTCTTAAACTACTGATGATACGTAATATGTGCTAAAGGTAATATGTGTTCTTCAGAGCACGCAAAACATTTTATTAAGGATTACTTTTTTTCCTAAAATGAATAAGAAAGTTATTGTAGTAAGGAAAATTTGTAACGGAAACAAATCGAAAATTTTTATCAAAACTCTTAAACTACTGATGATACGTAATATGTGCTAAAGGTAATAGTGTCTTCAGAGCACGAAAAACATTTTGTAAAGAATAACTTTTTTCCTAAAATGAATAATAAGAAAGTTATTGTAGTAAGGAAAATTTGTAACGGAAACAAACCCAAAATTTTTATCAAAACTCTTAAACTACTGATGATACGTAATATGTGCTAAAGGTAATATGTGTCTTCAGAGCACGCAAAACATTTTGTAAAGAATAACTTTTTTTCCTAAAATGAATAATAAGAAAGTTATTGTAGTAAGGAAAATTTGTAACGGAAACAAATCGAAAATTTTTATCAAAACTCTTAAACGACTGATGATACGTAATATGTGCTAAAGGTAATAGTGTCTTCAGAGCACGAAAAACATTTTGTAAAGAATAACTTTTTTCCTAAAATGAATAATAAGAAAGTTATTGTAGTAAGGAAAATTTGTAACGGAAACAAACCGAAAATTTTTATCAAAACTCTTAAACTACTGATGATACGTAATATGTGCTAAAGGTAATATGTGTCTTCAGAGCACGCAAAACATTTTGTAAAGAATAACTTTTTTTCCTAAAATGAATAATAAGAAAGTTATTGTAGTAAGGAAAATTTGTAACGGAAACAAACCCAAAATTTTTATCAAAACTCTTAAACTACTGATGATACGTAATATGTGCTAAAGGTAATAGTGTCTTCAGAGCACGAAAAACATTTTGTAAAGAATAACTTTTTTTCCTAAAATGAATAATAAGAAAGTTATTGTAGTAAGGAAAATTTGTAACGGAAACAAACCCAAAATTTTTATCAAAACTCTTAAACGACTGATGATACGTAATATGTGCTAAAGGTAATAGTGTCTTCAGAGCACGCAAAACATTTTGTAAAGAATAACTTTTTTTCCTAAAATGAATAAGAAAGTTATTGTAGTAAGGAAAATTTGTAACGGAAACAAACCCAAAATTTTTATCAAAACTCTTAAACTACTGATGATACGTAATATGTGCTAAAGGTAATAGTGTCTTCAGAGCACGAAAAACATTTTGTAAAGAATAACTTTTTTTCCTAAAATGAATAATAAGAAAGTTATTGTAGTAAGGAAAATTTGTAACGGAAACAAACCCAAAATTTTTATCAAAACTCTTAAACGACTGATGATACGTAATATGTGCTAAAGGTAATAGTGTCTTCAGAGCACGCAAAACATTTTATTAAGAATTACTTTTTTTCCTAAAATGAATAAGAAAGTTATTGTAGTAAGGAAAATTTGTAACGGAAACAAATCGAAAATTTTTATCAAAACTCTTAAACTACTGATGATACGTAATATGTGCTAAAGGTAATAGTGTCTTCAGAGCACGAAAAACATTTTGTAAAGAATAACTTTTTTTCCTAAAATGAATAATAAGAAAGTTATTGTAGTAAGGAAAATTTGTAACGGAAACAAACCGAAAATTTTTATCAAAACTCTTAAACGACTGATGATACGTAATATGTGGTAAAGGTAATAGTGTCTTCAGAGCACGAAAAACATTTTGTAAAGAATAACTTTTTTTCCTAAAATGAATAACAAGAAAGTTATTGTAAGGAAAATTTGTAACTGAAACAAACCCAAAATTTTTATCAAAACTCTTAAACTACTGATGATACGTAATATGTGCTAAAGGTAATAGTGTCTTCAGAGCACGAAAAACATTTTGTAAAGAATAACTTTTTTTCCTAAAATGAATAACAAGAAAGTTATTGTAGTAAGGAAAATTTGTAACGGAAACAAACCAAAATTTTTATCAAAACTCTTAAACTACTGATGATACGTAATATGTGCTAAAGGTAATAGTGTCTTCAGAGCACGAAAAACATTTTGTAAAGAATAACTTTTTTTCCTAAAATGAATAATAAGAAAGTTATTGTAGTAAGGAAAATTTGTAACGGAAGCAAACCCAAAATTTTTATCAAAACTCTTAAACTACTGATGATACGTAATATGTGCTAAAGGTAATATGTGTCTTCAGAGCACGCAAAACATTTTGTAAAGAATAACTTTTTTTCCTAAAATGAATAATAAGAAAGTTATTGTAGTAAGGAAAATTTGTAACGGAAACAAATCGAAAATTTTTATCAAAACTCTTAAACGACTGATGATACGTAATATGTGCTAAAGGTAATAGTGTCTTCAGAGCACGAAAAACATTTTGTAAAGAATAACTTTTTTTCCTAAAATGAATAATAAGAAAGTTATTGTAGTAAGGAAAATTTGTAACGGAAGCAAACCCAAAATTTTTATCAAAACTCTTAAACGACTGATAACTACGTTTTATGTGCTAAAGGTAATATGTGTCTTCAGAGCACGCAAAACATAATAACTTTTTTTCCTAAAATGTAATAAGAAAGTTATTGTAGACGGAAAATTTGTAACGAAACAAACCAAAATATTTATCAAAACTCTTAAACCACTGATGATACGTAATATGTGCTAAAGGTAATAGTGTCTTCAGAGCACGAAAAACGTTTTGTAAAGAATAACTTTTTTTCCTAAAATTAATAATAAGAAAGTTATTGTAGTAAGGAAAATTTGTAACGGGAAGCAAAACCCAAAATTTTGTAAAGAATAACTTTTTTTCCTAAAATGAATAACAAGAAAGTTATTGTAAGTAAGGAAAATTTGTAACTGAAACAAACCCAAAATTTTTATCAAAACTCTTAAACTACTGATGATACGTAATATGTGCTAAAGGTAATAGTGTCTTCAGAGCACGAAAAACATTTTGTAAAGAATAACTTTTTTTCCTAAAATTAAGAATAAGAAAGTTATTGTAGTAAGGAAAATTTGTAACGGAAGCAAACCCAAAATTTTTATCAAAACTCTTAAACTACTGATGATACGTAATATGTGCTAAAGGTAATAGTGTCTTCAGAGCACGAAAAACATTTTGTAAAGAATAACTTTTTTTCCTAAAATGAATAATAAGAAAGTTATTGTAGTAAGGAAAATTTGTAACGGAAACAAACCGAAAATTTTTATCAAAACTCTTAAACGACTGATGATACGTAATATGTGGTAAAGGTAATAGTGTCTTCAGAGCACGAAAAACATTTTGTAAAGAATAACTTTTTTTCCTAAAATGAATAACAAGAAAGTTATTGTAGTAAGGAAAATTTGTAACGGAAACAAACCGAAAATTTTTATCAAAACTCTTAAACGACTGATGATACGTAATATGTGGTAAAGGTAATAGTGTCTTCAGAGCACGCAAAACATTTTATTAAGGATTACTTTTTTTTCCTAAAATGAATAATAAGAAAGTTATTGTAGTAAGGAAAATTTGTAACGGAAACAAACCCAAAATTTTTATCAAAACTCTTAAACTACTGATGATACGTAATATGTGCTAAAGGTAATAGTGTCTTCAGAGCACGAAAAACATTTTGTAAAGAATAACTTTTTTTCCTAAAATGAATAACAAGAAAGTTATTGTAAGTAAGGAAAATTTGTAACGGAAACAAACCCAAAATTTTTATCAAAACTCTTAAACTACTGATGATACGTAATATGTGCTAAAGGTAATAGTGTCTTCAGAGCACGAAAAACATTTTGTAAAGAATTACTTTTTTTCCTAAAATGAATAAGAAAGTTATTGTAGTAAGGAAAATTTGTAACGGAAACAAACCGAAAATTTTTATCAAAACTCTTAAACTACTGATGATACGTAATATGTGCTAAAGGTAATAGTGTCTTCAGAGCACGAAAAACATTTTGTAAAGAATAACTTTTTTTCCTAAAATGAATAATAAGAAAGTTATTGTAGTAAGGAAAATTTGTAACGGAAACAAACCGAAAATTTTTATCAAAACTCTTAAACGACTGATGATACGTAATATGTGCTAAAGGTAATAGTGTCTTCAGAGCACGAAAAACATTTTGTAAAGAATAACTTTTTTTCCTAAAATGAATAACAAGAAAGTTATTGTAGTAAGGAAAATTTGTAACGGAAACAAACCAAAATTTTTATCAAAACTCTTAAACGACTGATGATACGTAATATGTGCTAAAGGTAATAGTGTCTTTAGAGCACGCAAAACATTTTATTAAGGATTACTTTTTTTCCTAAAATGAATAAGAAAGTTATTGTAGTAAGGAAAATTTGTAACGGAAACAAATCGAAAATTTTTATCAAAACTCTTAAACTACTGATGATACGTAATATGTGCTAAAGGTAATAGTGTCTTCAGAGCACGAAAAACATTTTGTAAAGAATAACTTTTTTTCCTAAAATGAATAATAAGAAAGTTATTGTAGTAAGGAAAATTTGTAACGGAAGCAAACCCAAAATTTTTTAAAAGAATAACTTTTTTTCCTAAATAAAATGAATAAGAAGGAGGTTGTTGTGAGGGGAAAATTTGTAACTGAAACAAACCCAAAATTTTTATCAAAACTCTTAAACTACTGATGATACGTAATATGTGCTAAAGGTAATAGTGTCTTCAGAGCACGAAAAACATTTTGTAAAGAATAACTTTTTTTCCTAAAATGAATAAGAAAGTTATTGTAGTAAGGAAAATTTGTAACGGAAACAAATCGAAAATTTTTATCAAAACTCTTAAACTACTGATGATACGTAATATGTGCTAAAGGTAATAGTGTCTTCAGAGCACGAAAAACATTTTGTAAAGAATAACTTTTTTTCCTAAAATGAATAATAAGAAAGTTATTGTAGTAAGGAAAATTTGTAACGGAAGCAAACCCAAAATTTTTATCAAAACTCTTAAACTACTGATGATACGTAATATGTGCTAAAGGTAATAGTGTCTTCAGAGCACGAAAAACATTTTGTAAAGAATAACTTTTTTTCCTAAAATGAATAATAAGAAAGTTATTGTAGTAAGGAAAATTTGTAACGGAAGCAAACCCAAAATTTTTATCAAAACTCTTAAACTACTGATGATACGTAATATGTGCTAAAGGTAATATGTGTTCTTCAGAGCACGCAAAACATTTTATTAAGGATTACTTTTTTTCCTAAAATGAATAAGAAAGTTATTGTAGTAAGGAAAATTTGTAACGGAAACAAATCGAAAATTTTTATCAAAACTCTTAAACTACTGATGATACGTAATATGTGCTAAAGGTAATAGTGTCTTCAGAGCACGAAAAACATTTTGTAAAGAATAACTTTTTTTCCTAAAATGAATAATAAGAAAGTTATTGTAGTAAGGAAAATTTGTAACGGAAGCAAACCCAAAATTTTTATCAAAACTCTTAAACTACTGATGATACGTAATATGTGCTAAAGGTAATAGTGTCTTCAGAGCACGAAAAACATTTTGTAAAGAATAACTTTTTTTCCTAAAATGAATAATAAGAAAGTTATTGTAGTAAGGAAAATTTGTAACGGAAACAAATCGAAAATTTTTATCAAAACTCTTAAACGACTGATGATACGTAATATGTGCTAAAGGTAATAGTGTCTTCAGAGCACGAAAAACATTTTGTAAAGAATAACTTTTTTCCTAAAATGAATAATAAGAAAGTTATTGTAGTAAGGAAAATTTGTAACGGAAACAAACCCAAAATTTTTATCAAAACTCTTAAACTACTGATGATACGTAATATGTGCTAAAGGTAATAGTGTCTTCAGAGCACGAAAAACATTTTGTAAAGAATAACTTTTTTCCTAAAATGAATAATAAGAAAGTTATTGTAGTAAGGAAAATTTGTAACGGAAACAAACCGAAAATTTTTATCAAAACTCTTAAACTACTGATGATACGTAATATGTGCTAAAGGTAATAGTGTCTTCAGAGCACGAAAAACATTTTGTAAAGAATAACTTTTTTTCCTAAAATGAATAATAAGAAAGTTATTGTAGTAAGGAAAATTTGTAACGGAAGCAAACCCAAAATTTTTATCAAAACTCTTAAACTACTGATGATACGTAATATGTGCTAAAGGTAATATGTGTCTTCAGAGCACGCAAAACATTTTATTAAGGATTACTTTTTTTTCCTAAAATGAATAAGAAAGTTATTGTAGTAAGGAAAATTTGTAACGGAAACAAATCGAAAATTTTTATCAAAACTCTTAAACTACTGATGATACGTAATACGTGCTAAAGGTAATAGTGTCTTCAGAGCACGAAAAACGTTTTGTAAAGAATAACTTTTTTTCCTAAAATGAATAATAAGAAAGTTATTGTAGTAAGGAAAATTTGTAACGGAAACAAACCCAAAATTTTTATCAAAACTCTTAAACTACTGATGATACGTAATATGTGCTAAAGGTAATATGTGTCTTCAGAGCACGCAAAACATTTTGTAAAGAATAACTTTTTTTCCTAAAATGAATAATAAGAAAGTTATTGTAGTAAGGAAAATTTGTAACGGAAACAAATCGAAAATTTTTATCAAAACTCTTAAACGACTGATGATACGTAATATGTGCTAAAGGTAATAGTGTCTTCAGAGCACGAAAAACATTTTGTAAAGAATAACTTTTTTTCCTAAAATGAATAATAAGAAAGTTATTGTAGTAAGGAAAATTTGTAACGGAAACAAACCCAAAATTTTTATCAAAACTCTTAAACTACTGATGATACGTAATATGTGCTAAAGGTAATAGTGTCTTCAGAGCACGAAAAACATTTTGTAAAGAATAACTTTTTTTCCTAAAATGAATAATAAGAAAGTTATTGTAGTAAGGAAAATTTGTAACGGAAACAAACCCAAAATTTTTATCAAAACTCTTAAACGACTGATGATACGTAATATGTGCTAAAGGTAATAGTGTCTTCAGAGCACGAAAAACATTTTGTAAAGAATAACTTTTTTCCTAAAATGAATAATAAGAAAGTTATTGTAGTAAGGAAAATTTGTAACGGAAACAAACCCAAAATTTTTATCAAAACTCTTAAACGACTGATGATACGTAATATGTGGTAAAGGTAATTAGTGTCTTCAGAGCACGCAAAACATTTTGTAAAGAATAACTTTTTTTCCTAAAATGAATAAGAAAGTTATTGTAGTAAGGAAAATTTGTAACGGAAACAAACCCAAAATTTTTATCAAAACTCTTAAACGACTGATGATACGTAATATGTGCTAAAGGTAATAGTGTCTTCAGAGCACGAAAAACATTTTGTAAAGAATAACTTTTTTTCCTAAAATGAATAATAAGAAAGTTATTGTAGTAAGGAAAATTTGTAACGGAAACAAACCCAAAATTTTTATCAAAACTCTTAAACGACTGATGATACGTAATATGTGCTAAAGGTAATAGTGTCTTCAGAGCACGAAAAACATTTTGTAAAGAATAACTTTTTTTCCTAAAATGAATAATAAGAAAGTTATTGTAGTAAGGAAAATTTGTAACGGAAACAAACCCAAAATTTGTATCAAAACTCTTAAACGACTGATGATACGTAATATGTGCTAAAGGTAATAGTGTCTTCAGAGCACGAAAAACATTTTGTAAAGAATAACTTTTTTTCCTAAAATGAATAATAAGAAAGTTATTGTAGTAAGGAAAATTTGTAACGGAAACAAACCGAAAATTTTTATCAAAACTCTTAAACTACTGATGATACGTAATATGTGCTAAAGGTAATAGTGTCTTCAGAGCACGAAAAACATTTTGTAAAGAATAACTTTTTTTCCTAAAATGAATAATAAGAAAGTTATTGTAGTAAGGAAAATTTGTAACGGAAACAAACCGAAAATTTTTATCAAAACTCTTAAACGACTGATGATACGTAATATGTGCTAAAGGTAATATGTGTCTTCAGAGCACGCAAAACATTTTATAAAGAATAACTTTTTTCCTAAAATGAAAATAAGAAAGTTATTGTAGTAAGGAAAATTTGTAACGGAAACAAACCGAAAATTTTTATCAAAACTCTTAAACGACTGATGATACGTAATATGTGCTAAAGGTAATAGTGTCTTCAGAGCACGAAAAACATTTTGTAAAGAATAACTTTTTTTCCTAAAATGAATAATAAGAAAGTTATTGTAGTAAGGAAAATTTGTAACGGAAACAAACCCAAAATTTTTATCAAAACTCTTAAACGACTGATGATACGTAATATGTGCTAAAGGTAATAGTGTCTTCAGAGCACGAAAAACATTTTGTAAAGAATAACTTTTTTTCCTAAAATGAATAATAAGAAAGTTATTGTAGTAAGGAAAATTTGTAACGGAAACAAACCGAAAATTTTTATCAAAACTCTTAAACGACTGATGATACGTAATATGTGCTAAAGGTAATAGTGTCTTCAGAGCACGAAAACATTTTGTAAAGAATAACTTTTTTTCCTAAAATGAATAATAAGAAAGTTATTGTAGTAAGGAAAATTTGTAACGGAAACAAACCGAAAATTTTTATCAAAACTCTTAAACGACTGATGATACGTAATATGTGCTAAATTGGTAATAGTGTCTTCAGAGCACGCAAAACATTTTGTAAAGAATAACTTTTTTTCCTAAAATGAATAATAAGAAAGTTATTGTTAAGGAAAATTTGTAACGGAAACAAACCAAAACTTTTATCAAAACTCTTAAACGACTGATGATATTTAAAATGCGTAAAGTGTAATTTAGTTTTTAGAGCACGCAAGACATTTTATAAAGAATAACTTTTTATTTCAAAATGAATAATAAGAAAGTTGGTCGAGTAAAATTTGATTAATCTCTTAAATCTAAATTGATATTAAAATTAGCACTTAAAATGCAACTGCGAGGCACCCGGAAGGTTATAATCACGTCGGGAATAATCAGCGAAGTGGTGGCAATACTGTAATTGAATTTCGCAACTGAAATGTATTTTATGAAATATACAATAATTAATAAAATGAAAAATAAAATAAATAAAATTAATTTCGTTTACATAACTATGTGAGTTTAAATGCGAGTCAATGACAGTAAATTGAATTATTTAACAAAGATTCAACGCATGAAATAGATTCCGAGTCAAGTCACTAGTGTTTAACTTTCACCAGCAGGTACTACTGCACTTCATTAATTAAATACTTTTGTCTATGTTTGTATACAAGTTGCCTACAGTTTCCCATCCTTCACAAAGAATTGATATAAATTTATTTACCATCAATTTCCAGACATATTATAATTTAAAAGTAACATAATTTCTACATCATTTTAACTTCAACCCCAATTAATTTGAATGAATTCAACTCCCTATTCAACTCGCAATGATTGTATGATAATTTGTATGAACTGGTTTTGTTTCACTATAATATAAGCCCATCGCATTTTACTATACACTTTAAATTTACATTCACAACTATACAGGGTGGGGCACTACCAACGAATTATTCTATAGCATTAAAACGACAAATAATGTTAGAAATTTTAAGGCATACATATGTCAAGATTATTTGAAACCACATTTGAAAAATATTGTACAGCTCTAGAAACACGTACCATATCAAAGTTGGGTTATTTTAAATGGATCACCTTGTATTTTTTCTATTGTTGAATTGTACGATAAAAAATAATGTATGTTCTTTTACATGTTCCTATACCTACTTACTTCCGTTTCTGAGATAAATCGATTTTACCTGATTTGCAGACCCTCCAAAAAATTGCAATATTTTTTCTATTGTTGAATTGTACGATAAAAAATAATGTATGTTCTTTTACATGTTCCTATACCTACTTACTTCCGTTTCTGAGATAAATCGATTTTACCTGATTTGCAGACCCTCCAAAAAATTGCAATAACTTCAAGATAAATAAGAACAAGCAACTTTGGTATGCTGGACTTTTAAAGAATGCCTTTTTCCTAAAATGAATAGTAAAATGATGGTAAAATTAGCACGTCACAAAAATGGAACTGTGAGGCACCCGGAAAGTTATAATCACGTCGGGAATAATCAGCGAAGTAGTAGTCCTCTGGTGGCAATACTGTAATCATTGAATATCGCGTGTAAATTTAGAAATTATAATAATGCGTTTGTCTTTTTCAAACAAGAGCTTTTGCTCCCTTGCTACTGAGATCCTACCATTCAATGCAACTTGAATGTGACCTGTGCAGATAAAGATTCGACTTTGTGAACAATGATCATGCCTTCACCAAATTTTTTCATTTTTCTCAGTAATCGTATTGCGGGAGTTTCTAACAAGACCTTCCTGTTGACAATGTTCTGCTATTTGGAATCTAAGACAACTGCTTAATTTTGTTAATGTTAGATCAAACCCGACATCAGTTCCACCAACAGTAACAACATATCCTGTCTGGTATTCCCTAATATTTTAATATTTTAATACCTTGTTGGAACTCACTTTGAAAATGAAGATTACGAACTTCGTTATGAAGAAAGTGGGACATGTAAATATGTATGTAATAATTTGTTTTTACTTTTTTGTAAGTACTGCGAGTTGCGACCTCGTGCATTGTTGCTCAATTGGGGTGAGAATCCATTTAATTTCAATAGTTTAAAGGTGCTTGTTTTTGTTTTCCGTTAGATTATTACACGTTATAAACATCTTAAGCACGTGTGTGTTTGTTTTGCGAAAACCATTATTTTGTAGGCGCTTGCTTTTGTTTGTTTTCCATACAATTACGAGAGTGTAAATGCTTGTTTTAAAACTTTTAATTCAAGATACATTTTAAAGCGCCCTACTTAATAAAGTATGATTCAGAATGAGGCAATACCAGGGTGTGAAAGGGCCTTGTTGTACAATGTATACGATTTACTGTGAGAGACAAATGTCAGGGAGATGGCTACACAATTATTACTATGTATTTTAATGTTATGTTATTATGTATATGCGATATTTGCATAACTTAACATTGATTAAATGGACTGCTGTATGTCCATAAAAATTCAAATGAATAGGCAAGTAGGAGAGTGGCGACTGTTGAAACTCACCTGCCACCCACGGTGTTATACAATGTTAACTAAAATTCTTTAGTTTTTTTTGGAAATACTAGTATAAATGAGGTGAGTTGCTATATTCTGAATCGGAAACACTTGCATCCACGTTCTGATAATGGTGTTTGTTCCTGTTTACATATGAACTGATGAATGGTTTCCTAGCAGGATACGTGTTGCTGATAAATAATATTTTACAATAAACGTTAATAATTTTGGTACATGTTTTGTTTATGTTGTGCTTGTTTAATTGTTAAAGCGGATCCTGAGGTTTTCTCTTACCCTTCTTTCTTCAGGCAGCTTAAGCAGGCGGGTGCCTTTGGCTTTAAATATTTATACAAATTTGTCAAGATTTATCCTTTTATTTAAAACGAATAAAAGTTTAATTAAACATAGTTTATCCCCCATGCTTTTACTGTATATTACTACATTTATCACTGCCCTCTAGCGGTTGTTAAGGATTTTATCCCGGATGCAACATAAGTGTCTTTAGTTTGCTTTTCCTACTTTGTGATCGGCCTAGTTCTAACAAGTACTCAAGCGAAGATGTCATAGTTGGGCCTACCAAAATTCTCGGGGAAAAAGTCAAAATTATATCATACATACAGCAAGACCGTACAAGACTGAAGTTAGCAATTTACCAATTGAAAGGTTCAAGCATTCACCGTCTTCCAAGACTCCGGAGTTGACATTTCTGGACCACTTTACCTGCAGAATGGAGCACAAGTTTAGGTTGAGATTTTCGTATGTGCAGTTTATCACGAAATTCATATGGAACTGATATCAGCGCTATCAACCGATAGGGTACGACAATGAAGTGTGACAAATCGACTGCGATCAAGTAGAAAATCTGGAGCAGTTTTTCATCATCCATTAGAGACATCAACCATCTTTATCCCCGTGGTAAGAAGTTTCAACGTTTGGTCCGAACTGCGAAGGAATCTTTAAGAAAAGTTTTACAACATTATCAAAGAAAGATATGTACACGGTTCTTTGTGATGTGGGAGCAGTGGTGAACTCCTCTCACTTACATGTAGACGTCACTGACTAAAACTCATCGAAGAAACGATTACGTGATTTGCAAGAAGTAAGGGAGTCTCTTAGATCAAGGTTTAGAAAAGAATACATTAGAACATTAAAGAAACTAAGGACCACTACGCCGACGAGGATCCTTGGAGTAGGAGACCTTGTTATAATTGAAACTGATTTTAAGGAGTTTTAACATAAACAAACTAGTATGTTATTGAAAGAAGTTGAGAAGCCATATGCCAACCGGAACTCTCTTCAATTTGAACGCGGATAAAGCCACAGACTAGAAAGACAGGTCATGTAGGATTCATAAACCTACCGGATTTTCGCGGCCATTAAGTACAAGTAGGTATATTTTATTTCATATCTTAGGATAGTTCAGATAACTAAACTAAAACATACAAAAAAAAAACTTTTCTGGTTCGCCATATAAAACTGGAGACAGTAAAAATCTCTACAATTCTTAAGCGTTTACTAACTTCTAATTGCTTTTTTTTAAATACGAAAAAATCTTAATATAGTTTAAACCACAAATGCGCGTTAATAAATAAAAGCAAAAACAGTAAAGCTATTGATTAAACAATTTTCTTATAAACTCGCATGCTTTCGAAACCATCGGCATCGTTCCCGTGATCCGGTGCAAAAGAACAACGGAAGCTACACCAACAACTGCCACATTTATAGAAGCCGCAGTTCCTAAAATAACCGTAGCCGGAATACCGATCCCTTTGATAAAAGCTTTGGCATTTTCTTTGAAAGCTTCAAACGATGATTCAACTTGTCTTCTTACAAACACCATCGCTTGTTCTCTACCTGCTTTTTGCTGGACGATTACTTTAACCACTTCTTTCTTCTTTTTGTTTGAAACGATTTCGTATTGCACACCTTCTACGTCGGCATTTTCTGAATCGACGGGCAATGCTTTTGAAGCACCCCGAGTGGAGCATTCAGATCAAACATAATCTTTGTATACTTTCCAATTCCGTTAAGAGAAAAGGGAAGCGTCACCTTGACCAATCTTGTGGAGACCTTTTCGAACTTAACGTCAACTGAGTGAGGTATTGAAGAGGTTGTTGTTGACGATGTGGTGCTTGATTCTGTTGACGATGTGGTCCTTGATTCTGTTGACGATGTGGTGCTTGATTCTGTTGACGATGTGGTGCTTGATTCTGTTGACAATGTGGTTCTTGCCAAAATTGGCTTCAACTTAACAGTTGTTGATTCAGATAATTTGCTAGCGGCTGTATTATAATAATCGGTGTTTATATGTATTATACCTAAACTGTTAGAACTTACATTTTGTAGTTAAGTTCCAATCTTCGGAACCCTGAATTTTGAAGTCAGTTAGAAGCGTATCTAAAACAAAAAATGACGAATAGCTATCAAATTTCTAATACTCTTTAATACAACGATGAATTAAAAGTATTCATATTTATAAAGCGTTCCCACCATCCACGCTACCAAAAGTAGGGGAATTGAATTTTTACGTGATACAATAGGCTTTAACCTTTCATCAACCTTCATCTCAAATAATGTTTTCAATTAAATCCACAAAACGGCTAAAAGATATCAAAATAAATTCCGTATCTAACGACTTTACCAATTCAAAATGAATTGCAAGATAGATGGCGCAGGTAAAAGTTTTCAATCATCCTTCTGAGAACTCTACCCCACAGTGTCTACTCTTAAGATGTTCCCCAAAACAATTTTATCTACTAGAGCGTGCTTTTGGGGCAACAAAATGGACATTTTAAAACTTACTAAAATATCCCTCATCAACAGATAAACACATACATTCACAATCTTACCTAGTGACGACTGCAGTGAATGATAAGAAAAGGATCTACAGTACCAGGACTCTTCTGTATAATTGGTCATTGATGTAGCATGATACTTAATTATTTCTTGTTGTACTTCATCTTCATCTATTCGGGTCAAAATTCTTTGGTAGTAGTAAATCAGTCTGACCTCTCTCATTATTGCGACTCTACCAATTGTTGCATGCTCCACTAATGGTAGGTCTGCAGGGTTTTGAATTCCGGCCACATGAAACCAACTTTTGCGTTTTATTTTAACATTTCTATTACCTTATTGTTGACAAACGATCCACATCTACCATATCGTCGTATTTACGTCAGAGCACCTCTTAACAATGTAATCTTTCGGGTTTTCGGCTCCCATTCCTACTGTCAAAATTTAAACTTTCCAGCTGCCATTAATTTTATATCTCCTGTGATCAATTTTTTCAATTCCTTACTGTTGTTGGCGGTGAAAGATTTATCTACATGTAAAGATTTGAATATTTGTTAAGCCACTTGAACATAGTTTCCCCAAACAACACCCAATACAGGGAAGCAAGTAAGGAGAAGAGTTGATGAAAAACTACACGTTTGGGGCGGGGGGATTGTTATCTTTATCATTCTTCTACCACAGGAAGAATGTCAGATAAGACCTCAATTCGCCCATTTCTAAAGCTTAGTAAAATATCGGAGATCACCTGTAAAAGGTTGGGTCTCTTTTCCAAGCAATTTTTTTCAATATGAACTTTGCAGTTGATATCAAAAACTGAACGTATTGGTGTAGTGAGGTTATCTAGTTTTGTTCTTGAACACCTTCTAACCTTTTCTTTGCTGCAATTCTATTGCTTGGGAGTTGAGGAAGACCATTTTTCCAAAACAATGCTAAACGATATCGCCTGTTCTGCAATTTGCTTACATTTTTGTAAAAACTACGGCGCACAATCTCATTCCGTTCATTTTTCGACAAATCTGCTGCAGTATCGTTGTTCCTTATTATGTCAAGATTTCGAAGCTGACCCTTGTTTAATGTACTCATGAAAAGCGATTTAACTCGACCACCTATTGGCCAAATTCATAAGCGGTAAGTCTACACTATAGTTTAACTGTTTCCTGGTAATATTTTCCATAAAAATTAATTCTAATCAGAATTTCTATCTCTGGAGAATTTGATTTTAAACCTGCGAGTTGTATTCATGAATTCGTAACTCACTCAACTATGGTCTACTTGGTACCCGCAAGATTCTTCCACAAATACTATTTTTGTTCATTGGTTAAGACACTTTCCCTCTAAATACACAGCTCACAATCTATTCTTTTCCAAAACTTTTTAATTTCTGAACTGTATCTATTATAATGAAGCTTCGTTGACACTCGATATCATAAATAAGACAACAGCACGTGACTTTCCGTTATGCATCACATTACACATTAATCAAACTTCGTCTGAAGCAACACATTGGAGCTACATACGTGATAGTCGAAAATTTTGTTATAGAAATTTTTTGTTTGTTTGTACATTCATGACTGAGATTAAACTTTCAGCAAAAAATTTATTCTCATACAGATTGCCGCAGTTACTGATTCATTACCTTTTTTCTAGAGTGTAACATTTTTGTTATTATCCATGCTGATCCCTAACCCACTCTGCGCCAGAAGGATCCTCTGTTCCCCCTTAACCTTCTGACATAGTAACTTCATTAGTATATCCAGTAGAGTTTCATCTTGCTCTGTAATTATTCTTAACTGGCATTTTTGAAAATGTTTTTCCAACAACAAGCTTTCTTGCCCAAACGTATCTTTAAGCTTGGTCACTGCTTTCAAATAATTTTCAGAATTTACCAATGGCTTTGTATACTCAAGATCGTGCACTGAGCTAAGCAGTGGAATTTCTCAGTTCCGTCCAAATCTTCACCTTGATCAATTTTCTAAAATTCAACAAGCAAACCATTCAGTCAACTTTCTAAGAAACTTTTTAAGTTTCATTTAGAGTATTTGAACTTCGGCTTACGCGGATTTTACTTGGGGAAGAAGAACATTGAGTATGCACTACTTTCTTCTTGAAAAATTGAGTCAGCTTTAATCCATATTTGTCACCAAATAAGTAAATTAAAATTTGTTAGGCAAACGATCTCTACCTATTTTCAAACTTTAAATGTGTGAGATATCCGGCTTGACCGATTAACGAACCTAGAGTGGTAAGTGGCCCAATTTTGGTAAGCAGAATGTGGGATGAACCGATGTCAGACAAATTTTTTATTGAAGTATCAATAAAGAGAGTTCACTTACCAGTTGAAGCAAAGCGAGTGTTTTCAAAAGGTTTTAAAGTGTCAAGAAAAGTGATTTCCTCGTCATTTTCTTGGCCAGAGGATGATTGTAGTGTCCATGTTTCTATCGTTTCTGCTTTGTTTGTTGCCGTGACTACAACTGCATCTAAATTTGAAACTATTCAACTTTTGTATCTATAATTATAATGTAGGTATGTACCTGTCAGAGTTTCGGTTTCAGTAACAATTTCTGTCGCTTTATCCTCTTGTGTATCCAAAGTGGTAAGTTTAGTAAGCAATGAAGTACCGACAAATTTTTCTGTCCTGGTCGGCGATGTTTCTTTTTCTAAATCTCCGATAGTTGCTTAAATGAGACAGCTTAGATTAACACAGAATAACTAATAATGTGTTCTTTAAACAGGAAAAAATACACGAGCATGTATTTCGATAGATAAGCTACCATCTTTAGAAAAAGGTGTTACAATATCAACATTTATTTTAGTTCAAAATTAAACAACAAGATAAATTAGATAAAATTTATAAGATAAACCACTGAACAAAATGTCGCCGGCCACCCGAGTTTACAAAGAACGTCGCATGTTAGAGAAAGGGAATTAATTTGTTACCCTACTTTCACTTGTCAATCAGAAATTGAGCATTTAAAGTTTTTGAGACGGACACATGTGAAACTCAACTAAATGGTACACAATAGAAAACCAAAACAAAGGGAAGGAACAGAAAGAAATAACCGCCTACGGCCAAATCCGTACTTTTCCAAATTGTATATGTGGATTAGTTATTATCGACTATGAATTTTCTTCCGACCGATCTACAAAGTATTGTGATAATAATCTGGACCAACGCGGCCACAAAAAACGTAATTGAGGAAAACTGGTGTTTATATAACAATGACCACCTTTTCTTAATTCATTTCGGTTGGTTAATTCATTACGCTCACGAGGTAACTGCCGTTGATGTTTCTTCACAACGGCTAATTTTGCAACGGCCACTTTCCTACAAATTCACGACGCCTATTTTTTATAAAAGCGGCCACAGAGTTTTTCCCAACTCCTACCTGATCATATAGCCCACCGACGTTTAGTGATGAAAGTATACATCAACTCCTTTACAACACCCTGAAAAAACTCAAAGATGGCCGTTGTGAGCAATGTGGGGGTTGTGAAAAACGTCGATATACACTATAATAATGAAACATTGGTGGAAGAAGGGAAAAAACGTCTGTAGTGGTGATTATAAAAAAAATGGCCGTTGTGAACGTGTAGAATAGTGGCCGATGTGAACATCACGGGCACTATGAATTAGGGAAGAAGGACGTTGTGAAAGGTGACCGTTGTGCAATCTATAAACGTTATTGAGAGATTACTGGTCACTTGCCTATTACCAATTAAATCGAAAAAACCGGTTACCACTAACATCGTTTGATATCCAAACACATGTTCAAATAATACTTTTTAATGGAATTGTTTTTGAATTAAAAATTTTTGCAATTTAAATTACGGGGCTTCCGGTATTCTAAACGAACAACTTACTTAAGTCATGGAATTCTTCGCCGTACGTGGATGCCGTTGTATAAAGTGGTATTATAGGACTAATCAAAGTAGATGCTATCGCTTCTGTCACTAAAGTGATTGTGGAGAGGTTTTGTTTTTCAGGTACTACAATTAGAAATTTTAAGCTAAAAAAATGTTGTAATGGTAGTAGACCGTACACTCTGGTTTGCTAGAAATAACTCCACTTTCTGTTACATCTTCTACGGTTAATTTAATGGTTGAAGATCCTAAAAAAGATTTAAATGTATAACTAATAAAATGTTGCGACATCTAGTGCCGACTCGTGCTATCGAAGCACGACCAAAAATTGATTTGCGCTAAAGCAACTTTGTCGACGGATGTGTAAGCAGTAACTTTTACATAATTATTATAATTTTATCTGCAACGTTTTATACTATCAGGTCGCTAAAAAAATAGTTTTAGTCCACATTTTGCGGTGATGCAAATTGTTGATTAATAAAATAAATTCCTAATTGAACATGAACATATGACTCCCTTAATTTTTTATTCTTTAACTACACTCTCAGAATCTTGAATTAATTACTATTAATTAATAAATAAGTGCGTTTTAACGAAATTTTAATACAATAAAAATAATATCGAACGTACAAATTTTTATTCAATTTTTAAAAGGATTTAAATAACGTCACTTTTGTTATGTTTAAAGAAATTGCTACAAACGTCACACCTAAAACATTAGCGGAAAAAATCAAACCTTTATTTGGAGAAAGATAGCTGGCTGTAGCAAATACAGTGCCTGATGCAGTAATCATTGGGCTTGTTGGACCTAAAAACAATTTTTAAAAAGTAAAAACAGTTGCATGTAGTAAACTACCGTACGTTCTTGTGTTGTAGTAAGATTTTCTTCGTTTTTCTTTGATTCGATCTTTAATTGAGCCCTAGACGTACCTAGAAAAGTAAAGTAAAAATATAATTTATTTAAAATACTTTCTTGTATTAATTGTTAAACTCTATACTATTGGTTGATGGCTTTTGCAATTGAAATTAGTTCACACATTTTTCGAGGTTATACAATCTTGGCGAGACAATGTCATTTAGCAAGAATATCTGAAATAGCATAATATTTTTGAATAATCTTATAAAATTCGTTTACTCCAATAAATGTTTGTATCTGTAGTGACCACACCCGAATTGCATAAACAATAAAATATTTATATATGCCATTGGAACATGTTATGCAAATACTCTTAGCAAAATCTATAAAACTAGTAAAGTAACATCATTGCATGCAATTTTTTCTGTCTAAAACAAAGAAAAATAGCAAATTCTAGTTTTTGAACGACCAAGTTTTTCTAGAACATTATCAAAATCACGCCATATGTTGATTTTAATAATAATTTAATGTGTTTAAGTATTTCGCTAATGCAAGTGGTCAGCATTCATATCCGATGTTGGATGGAGTCGTGAACACTTCGCCGACGTCGAATGGACACAGCGCCGAAACTTGGACACAACGTCGAAACGAATTATTGGACTTATCGCCGAAACTGGACACAACGCCGAAATCACCTGCTGGACACATTGCCGAAAATGGACAGAACGCCGAAATCCGTAATTGGACATATCGTCGAAATGTGGACACAACGTTGAAAGCAAAAGCTGACACCACGTAGATCGGATATTGATTAAAACAAATTGTAATAACTGTAACCTACCAACCAACATCGTTTACCCCCGATCACATGAAAACAACTTACATTAATTAAAACAAATTTAGTGAAAAAAAGTGTTTTTCAATATCCTACTTAAGATTAATCTCTCTTAATACGAAAAACACGCCGGTTTTTGTTTTTCGACGTTATGTCCAGATTCGACGATATGTCCAATTACTGATTTCGACTTTGTGTCCATTTTCGGCATTGTGTCCAGCAGGTGATTTCGGCGTTATGTCCAATGATTCATTTCGACGTTGTGTCCAAGTTTCGGCGTTGTGCCGATTCGACGTTATGTCCATTCGGCGAAGTGTCCGGATTCCGTTGGATGTAGACTGTTAAGTTCGGTTTGGTAGGTTGAGTTTATACCGGTTCAAAGGGAGTGGGGATAGCATCGCGCCGGTAAAATTCAGTTTTTCGTAAGATGGCTTATATCGCGCCCCCTTCAACCAGTATAAATACAATCTACGAAGCCGAGTTAGTCTACATCCAACATCTGAGAGGAAGAGCTTAAGCTGACCCCTCGCGTTAGCGAAAACTTTAGAAAGAAATTCCAACTACTTTATACCCGAATCTAGACAATACTAGTTTAAAAAGAGGTCGCTAAAGCTTAAATAATTTTAAAAGATTTAGGTAGATGGCGCTATAAACTTTTCAAACCTTGTCTTTTCAACATTATGACAATTTTGTAGTTTTTTCCACGGTTTGGTATCGTAATCTTGATCACTTCTTGATCTTTCTCGTTAGAAACCATTTCGTATTCGATCTCTTCTTCGGTCGTGTCTTCTACAAAAATTACAAGAAACAATTTTGCCAACTTAATAAATTTAAATACCTGATACGGCCAAATAAGTTCTACCAACTGGCATTTGCATGTTTAAGATTAACGATGACTTTGCTTTCTTTGCGTTTAAAGAAAATGGAAACGTCACTTTTGATAGTTTTTCGCCGTTAACTACAATAGTTTCAAATCGAACCTCTAAAAACAAAATGTTTTAACATTCACTTTAAACAAAAATATCAACCTAACCGTTGTTTGAATACTCAAAAGTTCCCGGACTAATTGTAATAGTAGATACTGTTCCAGAAGGGACTAAAAATAATCGGATTAAAATATTCTACAAACATTACTCATACATACGCATCGATGTAGTATAATTCAATACATCTTTACCCAAATTTTGAATAGAAAGTTTGGCTTCAGATATTCCAGTTCTTCTAAGGACCAGTACAGTTTCACTATTTTTACCGTTTTTGGGTATTGTAAACTTAACCACTTCTTTACCTTGATCCTTAGAAACCATTTCGTATTGTACGACTGAATCTTCTTCAAATGATTCATCTAGATATACATTGTTATTAAAGAATAACCATGCCAATGTACTTGCCTGTCTGCGCAAAGTAAGTCTTTCCAAGGGGTATTTGGAAATCAAACGTTAACGTTATTTCCTCTTCTACTCCTTCTAAAGAACTGGGCAGCGTTACTTTTGCGTATTCTTTACCATCCGCAAAAAACGTTTCAAATTTGATATCTGAAATAATGATTTACAAACTTTAAGTAAACCTTGAAAGTTTTTTTTTACCAGAGCCTATTACGTTCTCTAGGTCTATTTTCCAATCTGCAATGATTATAACAACAATTAAAAACGGTTTTAAATAAACTTACTTGTTTTTAGGGAACTTTCACCAGTCGTACTTGAGACAGTTGACTCTGCAAGTGTATTTGTGGTTTGGATGTTTTCCAATTCTGTGATCAAAGTAGGTTCGGTAGAAATGTACTCATTTTCTGTAAGCCCAGTTTTTGTATTAAAAGCAAATTAAGAATTTAGATTCTACCATATGAAAGCGTAGCAAAATTGTTCTGAAAAGCAATTCCTTTTGAAAGCTGAATAGATGAGACAATTCCAGAGCTTCCTGTGATAATAAAAAAAAATAACGGGTAGTGAAACAACGCCATTTATTAGATGGGCTTTGGCGTACTTACCGTTTCTCTTGAGAATTAGTATCATTTCTTCAGTTTTGTCTCTTTTTGGCACAGTTACTTTAATTATCTCTTTATCTTTCTCGTTGGAAATCAATTCGTATTGAACTTCATTTTCCGTAACATCGATTCCTACAACATTCTCATACAATTAAATTAATTAAATAAACATTTCCGTTTACCGGATTGTGCAGGGTACGACTTTCCGACTGGTATTTGTAAATCTAATGTTAACGTCGACTTTTCTCCTTCAATTTGGTTTATGGAAAGTGGTAGCGTCACTTTAGTTAATTTAATGCCTTGTACGTAAGAATCCTCAAATTTAACGTCATCCGCAACGGTTGGTTCTGGTTTGTTGGTGGTATATGCAGAAATCGGTTTCGGTGTGGTAACTACAAAAAAAAGCAATGAATACTACGGACCAACAACAATTGTAGATTTAATACTCATCGATTGAAGCAATTCTTGGGTGCTTGAAGATTCAGTTACTAGTGAGATCGGATTCTCATTGTCTTTAAACACTCTAAATTCAACATTATCGTCTCCTAGAAATTATAAAATTGTTTTACAAAAGACAGCGCCATCTACCTTGGAAAATTTTTTAAATAAAACACCACAACTATTTTCCGGGATTGGATGGTGTAGAAATGCTAATCGAGACAGTCAATTTAACCACAAAACTTTTCAGGTTAACAAGAAACCATGTTCTAGTTCTTTTAGAATTTGATGATAGTTTTATAGTGGGATACCTAAACTGTTATGTGTCAAACTTACCGTTTTTTCTAACAGTTATTATAGTTTCTTTGGTTTTGTCAGTTGCCGGAACCACGAATTTTATTTCTTGCGCGCTTTCCTTACCAGATATTATCTCATAACCCACTCCTTCGGTCGCGTCTTCTCCGGCAATATTTTCTGAATTCAACGTGCTTTACATACTTAGTGGTTAGTTTCAGCATGCTTACTTTGTAATACATTGCCAGCTGTTACTTGGAAGTCAAAAACAAACACGGTTTTTTCGTCGATCCCATTTAAAGAAAATGGAAGCGTTACTTTGGTTAAATCTTTACCTCCTAACTGAATGTTTTCAAATTTGGCGGTATTTATAAGAACCGATTTGGTGGTTAGAGGTGCTATTGTTGGTCCTAAAAAAGTTCTTGAAATTGTGAAACTTTTTTTGCCAACTTACGTTTAGTTTTTCGAATCAGTCCTCCTGGCCGTAATTGCTGAACGATTGGTGTTGTCTGTAGTGGTACATCGTATGGCAAAACCGTTGGAAGGGATAAAAAACTGCCAATCGCAGTTTTGGGGGCTAAACATTTTTGAACATACTTAAAAATTGAATAAAAATAAATTCTTACGTTTTGGCTTGCGAATTAAACCTCCGCCTCTTAGGGGCTGTATGGTAAATGTACTCTCAACAGCTGCTTAATGTAAAAAAAACGTTAAGTTTCCGTTATACGTACAAGTATGTAACTTACCTAATGTTGGTTTAGTATCGCTTAAACCCCATCTTGGAACTGCAATACCAATTTGTTAGTAAAAATAGCAACCAATTGTACTTACAATTTTGTGTATAAATCAGTCCGGAATCCTTCAACTCTTGACTAACAAAATTCTTTTCTGAAATTTTTTTTAACACTGTTGGTTGGTAACGCACGATCAAATCTTACCTTTTACATCAGCAATCAATGTAGGTACTTGCGTAGCTAAAACATACTGCTTTAATATTAGAAACCTACTCGAAAAAGTTACCTAATAAAGGTACTAGTACGTCTGTATCCTTTAATAATCGAACTGAAAATTACACACTACAATAAAAAGAAATATTTAATTGAGTCATACTTTTGGTTTTGAGCCCTCCGCTTCTAAACCCGGAGGTGAGCGAGTCAGAAATTCCTAAAAATTAATTTCTATTTGTTAGCAAATTTAATGTGTAATACCTGTTGCTAGATTGTCAATCAAATTCGGCACTTGAGCTACTACAACAAAATAGTTTAAATTTGGAACACAAAAATTAAACAATTGGGTGGTGACAAAATTTATGATGTGAATAGGACTTCCATGAACTTATGGCTACGTACGGAGGTACGACCTAGGCAAGACTCGAAGTTACGACTGAGGTTTAAAACCTCTTCAATATACCGTGCATTGTGTGGTTCAAGATCTGCGCATGTCAAAACGATTTACGGTTTTTTAAGACAACGTGCTTTGTAGACAACAACCTGCTGTGTGTCAAATTCGGAAGGAAAAACTTCAAATGAAGACGTTCGCTCTAATACTTGGTTTCAAAGGAACTGTCTTACCGGAAACTTACCTACAATGACCTTTATGGCATTTCAAGAAGGACACCAATATCAGTAACATCAAGAAAATAGTTCGGTTGTGGTTTAGATCGACTGGATTGGAGGGTTGTTCAAAACTTGTTAGAAGTTGTTGATGTGTTAGTCTGCAGTTATGAAACGACAGCCTTTATGGCCAAAGAGGACTGTTACTTTTACCACCAAGGACTTTGCCGAGATGAACAGGATTGTCGTTACCGTCTCGGCCCATTTACATGTGATGAGGCACGAATGCTGTTCTGTGACAACAGCGTTAAGGAGGGAGCAGAACAATGCCACTGAAATTTGTAGAGTGATCGGTCATTTCATTAAATAACAACTCACCTTATAAACACCACATTGATACTATTTTACAGAAGTCACAATAGTTCTAGAATATTTTTGAACACTCATGTTCTAATCGTTTTGGATCATTCTTACTCATTTTAGTAAATAAAGTGTGGTAACAACACGTAGAGAAGAAGAAACAGTCGTGGGTGGGGTCATCTAGTCAAACACAAAAGTACCAGTAAAGCAGATATGGAAAACAAGAATAATAAAAAAGAGAAAGACCAAGAAAAACATAGAACGGAGAAGCGGGAAGAATGCTAGAAAGCTAAAAAAGTGAAATGAAACAAAAGACAATGGAACAAATTTTTCAATGTAAATGTACCAATTAAGAACAAAACAAAATATATTCGGTTGCACCTTTCATGAATCCGTACACTTACCTACACCGTCATTCTTATCCGCCTTAGCCCCAAATTGAAAGCTATCAAGAAAAGTATGAGAAAAATCATCTTCACTGTCGCCAAGAATTCGAACACAACTAAAATTAATTAGTAAAAAGTAAGAAATATATTTTGTTTTATCTCATCTGCGGTTGTAATTTTTTCAAATTTATCACTGACATACTTTGATTACCTATTGTGTTCTAAACATGTTTGGGACAATCTGGTTGATTACAAATCCGGGCCGTACGTATATTTTCTTTGTAAAATAACCTCACCTTCTTTCTCAGTCTAATTATAATAAATAAAAAAACGAATTAAACAAAAAATTTTAACTAATACAAGCGTAAATTAATCACAAATTCATTGTCTTGCACATCTTGTTAACTATAAAATTTGAGTTCATTTTTCCAGTTTTCCGGTGTACGATTAGAAGTATTAGAAGTATTACGGTTGCCGCAATCGCAGCAGCAGTAACCGCCACCACTATAGACGCTGGAATACCGATGGCGTTTACGAAAGCTTCTCCAGAACTCTCCAATCGTTTAACAACCACCATGCCTTTTACTGGCAAAAAAAATATTATCTCTTCGTTACCTGTTTTATTTGAAATCAACTCGTATCGAACTTTTTTTCCAGAGTTTTCTAAAAATGTGCCATAAATGTGTAAGTTAAGCTAGTTTATGTAGAGTACCTTCGGAAGCGTTAAATGATTTATTAACTGGTACTTGCAAGTCAAGTATCAACACCATTTTATCAATTTTTGCTTCATTTTCTAATAATGGTAGTGTCACTTTTACCAGTTTTTTGCCGTTTAAGAAGAGTTTCTCAAATTGAACGTCTTCAAGATGTTGTGGATTTACTTGAGCTATCAGCAATAAGGTTAGTAGTTAGAATTTTACAAATAGTTACCTGGTAGCGTAACAACCGCTTTTGGTGTAGTGCTGAAATTGGTTGTGTTATCATACATTTGGGTGGTCGAAGAATCATTTGATGTACTTGTTGGAGGAATGGTGGTGAGTGCGGCATCTACTGTGATAAGTTGCACTTTGATGTAACGGTCATCGTTGACTCTGAAATATGTATTCTTGGGTAGAAAGAGATTTTCACAAGGTTAACTATATACAGGGATCTACTATTTTTGGACATCCTTATTACATTAAAACAAAAAAATGACTAATGTTTATATTGTAAGTTTTACTTCATTTTTTCGTATACTGTTACACCTAACTTATCATAAAAGAATAGAAATGAAAACATCAAGGTTCCCCAATTTACAAAAAATTTAAAACTCAACCATCTGCCCGCAAAACCATAGTCACCGTGTTCTGGGATAGTGAAGACTTGTGAATTTTTGGAACCGCTAACAACCATTAACAGCGACAGGTAATGTAAAACTTTCCAGAAATTGCACACAACCATTAGAAGGAAAAGGCTAGAACAATTTCAACAAGGAGTTAAACTGTTACACTTGCACGATATCGCAAGACCGCACACGTCAAATCAAACCAAGGGGTTGTTGACCCATCGGAAGCGGAAGTGCTTCAACATCCCCTTTGCGAATCAACAAGAATTGCAAGACACATTTGTGGACTACTTTAATCGAATTGACAGGAAACAATACCGTGAAGGGATGTTTAAACTACTGTCATACTGGGATAAATTTCTTAAACATTATGGACAATATATCGAAAAATAAACAACAATAATTAGGTTGTTTTTTGTAGAATGTGTTAAATATACAGGGTTTTCAACTTAAGACTTAAGACGGCACTATTGCTAACTTTGTTATTATTACAGCTACAGGGTCGGTTAAATAGGCAAACTAGTAGCATTTGATTTCCTCATCACTATGGTGAAAACAGAATAAAAATCGAACATCGCGTTCGCAAGTCAAATTGTTCCATTTTTTCAAATGGGACACCCTGTATACAACATTCTCAATAGATAGAAAATTGAATACTAACCAAAAGTTTTCCATTATTTTTTATTATAAAGTCAAAACTGACAGAACTATTAATGATTTTTCAAATTGGTTAAGGTGGCTGTGTTAATTATAACTTTGCCTTACCATTAAGTAGAAAGTAGGAAGAATATCAGACCCGCGGGTGGTCGAGTAGTAATGCCAAGAATGTAGTCAAGTTTACTAGTCGGAAAACCGTTGGTCGAGGCAGTTTGAATCTTGTTCACGGCAGACAATTAAAAAAAATTATTTTGTGACGGGGATAGATTAACATACAAAATTCACGGTGGCTATATCCAGCAGAAGTGGTAAATGAAATGAAAAAAGTGGAATATCCATAAAGCGAAAGGATATGGTTTATTTTAATTTATTCTGTGAACATTAAAAGAAAAATTCAAATTAGATGCTTAAAAACGTCACCGTCTTGGTCTAAGCATTTTTGAGCCCGCCTGTAAACGCTTTTAGTGGCTGTAAACTGTTTACCAGTAAAACTTCAATTTGACACTTTAAACCTGATGACATTTATACAAAAAACGATTGTAGTTTATGAAATCACAGCCACTTTAAACTTATTCGAAAAATCATCAATAGCTCTGTGATTTTTGACTTGAGGATAAAAAATAATACGACATTTGAAAAAATGGAACAATTTGACATAACATAACTCTCGAACGCGATGTTTTTATTCTGTTTTCACCATAGTGATGAGGAAATCAAATGCTACTAGTTTGCCCATTTAATCGACCGTGTAGCTGTAATAATAACAAAGTTAGCAATAGTGCCGTCTTAAGTCTTAAGTTGGAAAACCCTGTATATTTATGAAATTTTGGCTTGTATCTTTAATATCGGACATCCCTCGTTTATGCCATCCAAAACTTTAAAGCCGAGTCGATTCTCCCCACATTTCACGCTGCTGAATCGCTTGATTTGAAAGATGTGTAAACGTTGGGCCAAAAACCGCAAACAAACAATATTAATCGATCGCGTGAAACCGGCACAGTGCAACCCCAACATCGAATACATCGCGCAGCTATTACAACGCAAACAACAGAAGGAACAAGACCTCACACAATTACCCGCTTTACAAGACAAGTACATTTTCCACCTAAATTCGGATAATTTAAGGACACACCACAAAGGATCCATCGCTGCTCCGGAAATACCATAACAATCCCACAAAATTTTACCATAAATTTTAACATACATTTAGCTAGAGAAATAACTCAAACATTATTCACTTTGCTTAATTTGTAACAATACTAGGTCGCACAACAACCTTTATGCAAAGCCGAAGCAATGAACTCGTCGTGGTTTGTCAGCATAAATTTCCTGTTATTGGAACTTGTTCGGTTGGAAATAAATTATTATTATTATTATTATTATAAATTGTAGGTAGGAAATAACCATTGACGATAGAATAATTATAACAGTCACAATACTGGTTTAGTAGTGCGTTATAACTATGCACGCAGAAATAAATAAACATAGAAATTAATCTTTCCATCTACATCAAAATCGACATGGCACATTCAAATAGTACCAACCAAAAAATGCCTAATTCTATCATATATATTTTCCCTTGTACTCCTGTATATTTGTTTATACTTTTTCTATTTTCTCATCTCCTGCTTCACTCTTCAACATTCCTTGTTTCTCCTATCTTTCTCTTTGCCAAAACCATTGCTTGTACTTTCTGCCGTCATGTACTCCATCTAGTTCTCACTTTTCTTCTTCCATCTGTTTCTGTCATCCTTCCATCCATACTTTCCTATCTGTTTTACAAATGTTTACCTTTAACTTCTTCTCCTGTTCCGTACTTTTGTACACCATCCCATAGTACTATAACCGATTCCCTCTATCCGCCTACATACGTGAATTCCACATTATCATCACTTTTGTTCAATATTGCCTAGTTTATTTATGGTCTGCTAACTTAAGAACACGCTAGGTATGTTATTTTATAATTTATGTGATGAATTAATTTCTTGTTTTTTTTTTAATTAAAGCAATCATTAAACTTGCTCCGCATTCAATTATTTTTTGAAATTAGAATTATCGATGACAATTCTTTATTTACTTAAAAACTTCAGAAATTAATGATAAATAAATTTTACCTGGAATGATGGTGCTAAACTCTGATATGGAAACTTCTTTAATTCCAAGAACTGAAAAAATGATTTTAATTCAAAATTGTACAAAGAAAAGAGGACCATACATTCAACAGTTGAGCTTTCTCGATTGTTCACAATTGTAGAAGTTTCTGAGGATTAATAAATAATTATCATCACTGAAAATAAAAGTCAAATTAAACCGTACGCTTGGAATGACTACTTAGATTTTCGGGTATTGTTGCGGTGTGCTCATTTGAGGTTCCAATACCTATAATTACCATTGATTATTAGTTAAAATTTCTACTTAAAATGTTACGTACTAGGTACAGATGGGATAGCTCCAATTGTAACACCAGATACTCAAATAAAATTAATAAACATATTACAAACTGTTCATCAAAATAACTTACTTTCTAAATTTGAAGCTGCAACTATTTAGTGCAAGAACTACCTATAAATTAAATTTAAGATATACATACCATCGGATTTTACGTTTATCTCAGTTGTTAGAGGGTGCTGCGTACTAGTTTCTACAGGCATGGCACTTGTTGCTGTAATACTCCCAGTAAATCACTAAAAAACGAAAAACGCCGTTCTTACCCAGTAATTTATACCCTAAACTCAAAACCTCAGTAACGGCGGTATCTAAAAACTTCAGAAATTTACTAAGCTGTACAATAACTTCTTACTCTCACTCTTTGGCTCTAAAACATTTATATTAGTAAACAAATGTGTATTTGAAAAGAACCCCACTTTTCGTTTTCCGAACAAGTCCTCCAAGTCTTAAGCCTGGCAACGTCACTCCAACACTATAGGCGTCTGAAAGAAATTTGGCCATTGCGTTTTATTAACAAAAATATACTACCATCAAGAGTGGTCGATATTGTCGAAGTTTTTCCTATGACTAGAAAATATAATTGTTTATCCACAAAACTGAATACTCCAATACAAGTTACCTTCATCTTTACCTATCAGAAGGGCTAAAAACGAAAGAGATTAAATTGGTTGGAATTCAGTTTGGCCCACATGAGAAACCTATATATTTAGAAAGGTCATAACCTGAGGAGCACGAATACACAAGAATTTATGAACAAAAAGTTGCGGAACACAGTCATTTGTTTCTTGCAATTACGGCAATTTTTAAACATGGGCAATAAATGACTTCTAATTGCATAACTTACTGCCAGATTCTGTGTTCCAGTTAACTCGATGAGCCTTTTTTGATTCCATTTTGGCTTGAAATTCAACGGCACAACAACAGAAGAAGAAGTAGAAGGAATTGCACTGTTACACATTTTGATTAATTGAAAACAATGACTAATTTGAGAGGTTGTTTCCATAGTTTCAATATAACTTAACCTAACCTAACCTAACCTGACCTGACCTGACCCGACCCGACCCGACCCGACCCGACCCGACCCGACCCGACCCGACCCGACCCGACCCGACCCGACCCGACCCGACCCGACCCGACCCGACCCGACCCGACCCGACCCGACCCGACCCGACCCGACCCGGCCCGGCCCGACCCGACCCGGCCCGACCCGGAGCCCGGCCCGACCCGACCCGACCCGACCCGGCCCGACCCGACCAGACCCGACCCGGCCAGCCGACCCGACCAGACCCGACCCGGCCCGGCCCGACCCGACCCGGCCCGCCCGACCCGACCCGGCCAGCCCGGCCAGCCAGCCCGACCCGGCCAGCCCGACCAGCCGAGCCCGACCCGGCCGAGCCGCCGACCCGGCCCGCCCGGCCGAGCCCGACCCGGCCCCGGCCGACCCGGCCGGCCCGGCCCGGCCAGCCCGGCCCGCCCGGCCGACCCAGCCAGCCCGGCCAGCCCGGCCAGCCAGGCCGGCCCGGCCCGACCCGACCCAGCCGGCCCAGCCCGGCCAGACCCGGCCGACCCGACCCGGCCCGACCCGACCCGGCCCGGCCCGGCCCGGCCCGACCCGGCCCGACCCGACCCCGACCCGACCCGACCCGGCCCGGCCCGACCCGACCCGGCCGGCCGACTTGACCGACCCGAGACCCGACCCGGCCCGGCCCGGCCCGACCCGACCCGACCCGACCCGGCCGGCCCGGCCCGACCCGACCCGACCCGACCCGACCCGACCTAACCTAACCTAACCTAACCTTTTTTTTTTTTATGAGTGGACGTTGGCCGGCATAACCGGCTCAAGTGGCCCTCCTCGGTCAGCCATGGCTTGTGGCATCACCTTGCGGTATTCTTCTCCAAGCCATAGCCTCGTCAGAAAGGTGTACATTTATTGCGGGTCTACCAAAATTTATACATTTATACAATTAAAGATTACATGCGTTTCAATTACAATTTCTTTGATTACTTAAATTTACATTAAAGATTAAAAGCCATTGGCAATTTATATACAGAAAACATCTATTATTTTTCATCTTTAGTGATAGGTTATTTTTAATATGTACTAGAATGACTAGAATTTCCTATTACTGTACTTTCTTCCTTAGCGTTAATGTAAAGCTATCTGGTGAAGAAAGAAGATGTTAGCTTGACCATCTGTGAGCCATAGCCATGAAGCCGTTAATTTCAGTTTTCAAAAATGTAAATTAATGTTGTCTGCTATAACTTTTAATTGTAAATGTTCCTAGTAGAAAAATTGAACGTGACAACGTTGCATTTCCTGCGCCTTCCCGTCGCGTCGCTATTTGCGCAAGGTCATCCTCTGTTCAAGGTTTGTTGTTGTTGTTACTGAATTTGCTTAATTACAGACACACATGTGTACTACATGTAGCACCTACATGTAGCACCTTGAGGGGTTCCCGCGCTCTCTATGTGTGTGGCCCAGTTGACCACAGTTGAAGCACGACACCGTATACGTGTTATGGTTGCATTCCTCAGGAGGGTGTCCCACCCTCTGGCAGTACCTACATCTCGGCAGGTAGTCCGCCTCTTTAACCCTCCATCGGAACCACCCTGTGCCGATGAATTTCTTCTCGCACAAATTGTCTACTGTGTCACAGTCTAGAGTTGCAAAGGCAAGTCGGTTTCCATACTTGTTGACTTTGCTGGTAAGTCTTAGTTGAGTGCCTGGATTAAAATCTGGTTCATTAATTTCGGCGGCTATGGTCGCGACTATGTCGGAATGGGTGGTGGCTTCGTCGACGTCCAAGATCATTAGGGTTTTTTTAGGTTTAAGCTGCCTGACTTGGGCACAGGAGGAGATGGAGTCGAGAGGGACTTCTTAAAAGTTGCTCTGTCCTCTTCCCCTTCCATGATACTTTAATTGTACAGCACCGGTGGCGGTCTTCGAGATTTTAACCGTAATGCCGGTGGGTTCTACTTTGTTTTTATGTTTTTGATGATGTCTGCGTACGATGTGCCCTCATCCGGCCTGATGATCACCGTTTCGTGGTCTCGGTTCTTTGAGCCTTTTTGCTCGGCCTCGCATAGCACTATTATGCGTTGTTGTTTAAAAGGCGCCAGCCATTCCAGTATTGCCCTTATTAAATTGTAATCGCGCGTGTTTGTAACAACCGCAAGCGGTTTGGTGCTTTTCCTGGTCCAAAGGTTGATGGTTTTCCTAAGTCTTGGGATGTATTTGTTTAATTTTTCTGAGTCTATGGGAGCCGCGAGGATGAATCGCGGGTTTCTACCGGCGTCGTCAGGGTCCTCTCCGTTGTCTTCATACAGGTTTATTGCAGTTTGTATGGTGCCCATGAGGGGAGAGCTAGAGCACGGTTCAAGCTTCAGGAGGTGTTCTTTCATACCTGGGATAGTATTAAGGATCTTGTCGCAGGTTACGTTGTCGGCTTTCCCTACATCGTGAAGGACCAGGAAGTCCTGGTCTAGCACGCTGAGGTCGATCTTGTCTACGGGTGAGGTTTTAGTGAACATACAGTCCGGCCATTTGCGTTTCACGAGGTTGACGAATTCCTCGTCATTGATACCTCTGTCAAGTGCTTGTTGCAGTTCTAGGGTGTGTTTTTGGATTTCGTGCTGCTTCCTATACTCCGGGTCGAGGGTCATAAGTTTGGTTTTATGCGCGTGTAATTCGGTATTAAGCGTTTCGATGAGTGTTTTAGCGGATAGTAGTTTGTTTGCTTTGTGTTGGAGTGTTCGTACCGCCTGCTTGATTTCCTTTTTTGTGTTTTGCGAGTCTTCGCAGTATTTTAAGATGCTGTTGGAGATCTTCCTGACCTCGTCTATGTAACTCAGGGCATCATAGGTTTTTTGAGCTAATTCGTTAATGTTTAAGGGTGAAATGTTGCGTTGAGGTGGAGTTTCAAGCCGTCTCTTTTTACTACTTTTATCCTCCTGAATGGTTAAGGGGGTACCCGGCATTTGTTCGTCCGGCAGGGGGGTAGGGTCGAGGTCGGTATTCGGCTCACTGAGGCTGGGTAGCGATATCGAAACATTAGGATTGTAAGGGGGTGTACGTGATAGTCTGGGTTTCCTAATAAAAATGTCTTCTTCCTGTGAATGGACTTTTGGGGTTGTAGGGGTGGAGAAGCCTCCGTCGTGTCTACCATCTGCCATGTTTACCTAGAGGGTTTGGCAGGACCGTTTCTATAAAGCGTTCAGGGCGTGCAGAGAAATCTAACCTCACACTGATCCCGGGCCACGTGTTTTCCGGGGTTGTCTTAAGAGCCCGTGTGGGGTAGCAAAGTGTTCAGGGGGTTTTAGCAAATGTTTTAAGGTGACACTTTACCCGAATTACGCATCTGGCGCCGGGATAGACGCTAATCTCTGTTTGTACCGATAAGGGAGAATGTCGATTATCTAACTACAGGGTGAGTCTCTATTGGTGTATGTAGGGTCGTACACCTCGTCGCGACACGGCACGTCGAGTGGTGTGCGGCTCCACAAAAAAAAATGTTCAAAACTTACTTTTAATCCACAGTTACGAAAGCGTCACAAAAAGATTGTGTCCTCCGCCCCCAAGGGGGTTAGAGATGTGCGGGTTTGCACCGACAGACACTAACACTTATCCGAACTAATCACAATAACAAAAACACCTCGGTCTTAAAATAAGCCATTTGTAACAGGATAACCTAGCGAACTAGAAAACACGTCAATACTCGAGCACCAACGGGACTCGAATGTGGTACCTAACCTAACCTCACCTGACCTGACCTGACCTGACCTGACCTGACCTGACCTGACCTGACCTGACCTGACCTGACCTGACCTGACCTGACCTGACCTGACCTGACCTGACCTGACCTGACCTGACCTGACCTGACCTGACCTGACCTGACCTGACCTGACCTGACCTGACCTGACCTGACCTGACCTGACCTGACCTGACCTGACCTGACCTGACCTGACCTGACCTGACCTGACCTGACCTGACCTGACCTGACCTGACCTGACCTGACCTGACCTGACCTGACCTGACCTGACCTGACCTGACCTGACCTGACCTGACCTGACCTGACCTGACCTGACCTGACCTGACCTGTCCTGACCTGACCTGACCTGACCTGACCTGACCTGACCTGACCTAACCTAACCTAACCTAACCTAACCTGACCTAACCTAATCTAACCTAACCTAACCTAACAACTGTGCACGGAGATGCAACCCATCTTAAAGTAAATACAAGCCAGTGACGGGCCTTTCTTGTGACTAATTTGAGGGGTTGTTTCCCTAGTTCCAATATAACCTAACCTAACAACTGTGCACAGCGATGCAAATAATCCTAAATTAAATAAAAGCGAGTGACGGGCCTTTCTTGAACAACTGTGCACGGTGAAACCTAACCCCCGACTGTGCACGGCGTACTTCGCAGGTCATGGGCTTTCTAAATATATAGGTCTCATCGTAGGGGCCAAACTGAAATCCAGCCATTTCTAGAAAGCTAGATTCTTACCTTTGTTCGGTTCTAACGGCTTTGGTGCTAAAAAAATAGATTGTCAGTTAATTGAATAAAGGTATAGTAACTTACTTTTCGGTTTTCTTACTAGTCCTCCAGGTCTGAACGGTAGTCCAGTAGGTAGAACTAAAAAAAGCAACAACTCGACACAATTAAAGTGAAATTTATGTCAAACAAATTCAAAACAAATATAAAATTTATGACAAACAAACAAAAATTTACTTTTAAGAAAATTTAGATAAGATATGGCTGAAAAGAGGAAAATGAATTAAAATGATATTGGTTCTACAAAGAGTGATGGGCTAACGACAATTGTGTTTGATAATGGTCCACTACAAAATTTGAGGAGAGAGGTTTGAGTCATGTACAAAAACGTCATTTTGGCGGAAATTATAATCGCATTGATCACATTATACACTCCCTACCCTGAAAATACGATGAGACTGTCTGAATTCGCACACACAGTTAAAACTTTGTTGAATATTATTTTTCTTTTTTTTTAGTAACACACCACATGGTGTGGTATGAGTTTCAATCGCGCGCATCGTTGACGGTTTCTAACAGTTACCCACAAGCTTAGCTCCCTTCTTAGTACTTGTCGTACGAATCGTTTGAATAGTTTTAAACCATTAAAGTTAAGAAAAACTTACTTCACTAAGAAAAACCGATAGGATACCGAAAAGCTTGCTGATGTCAGTTGGAAGTTAGTGGCATTTTGGTGAACAGAGAGGCTACGTCAAAGCTTACTAGGATGTCTTGGGGTCCGCGGTTGATATCCCCATGTCTGTCTCACCGGATTCTGCTTTGTTTTGAAAGGAGAGTTCTTTAAACAAGTGGATATAGTAGCATGTGAAATTCATTCAGTCTAGTGATAGTCAAACTCTTCATGAAGAAAGAAAGAAAGCAATCAACACAGCAAAATATAAATCTGTGACATAGCTCAGATAGTAGAGGATACGTTTGTCGTTTGGAAACCAGTTTCTTCGACACCTAAATAGCCTTTGTTTTCAAACGTTCGAATAAACAAACGTAACATTTTTGTGTAGTAACTAATAATTAAGTAGGTAAATAATTTCAACCAAGTGTACATTTTATGAACCTGAAAGGCCCATCATCGACACATACAATATTTGAAAAAGAAAGCTACGGAGACCGAAAAATATAAGTTACTGACATGGTTCCGGTGCGTAGATGATACAATGGTCGTTTGTAAACACGTCGTACAAAAGCTTAACTAGTTTCTTCGACACTCCAGTGTTTAGTTTGCCATGGAGAAGATGAAAAACAACTGTGCCAATCTCTTCATGGAAAATTTGGATAAGAAAGCCATTGAGACTACGAAATATAAGTCAACGTCATGGTTCCGGTACGTATATGATACGTTTCTCGTTCATAGATATGACATAAAATAGCTGAACTATTTTCTTCGACCTCTGAATAGCCAATACTCCAGTATTTAGTTTACCATAGAGACAGAAGATAAACAAGAAGTAACTTTCTTAGATGTGCTGATGAAAGAAAAGAGGAACCAAATAGGTTACACAGTGTACAAAAAAACTGCACAGACGGACATTTTTTATCAAACTACCATCGAAAATTCCGCCAAAAGTACGAAATCATCAATTGTGAAAAATTAATATTAGTTCACAATTAATTCTGCATCAAAATGGAAACTAAAAAAATTAAATAATTTTACCTGGGATTATGGTGCTAAAGTCTAACATGGAAGCTACTTTATTTCCAAGAGAATGAACTAAACCTTTCTCATCTCCTACTTTAATGGTAACTACAAAACAAATTGTTTTTGTCATCGAATACAAAATTTGCGCTCACCTTTTTCTCCATCTGCTTCGACACTGAAAAAATCTAAAATTCAAACACTTTAAAATAAATTTATGGTTTTTTTGAGATATTACCGAACAATATTAAAAAAACAAACACCATGTTACGCCAATACATCTTTACTCTGTGACTAAACACAACTAAACAATTAGCGATAAGCTCTGCACTATTTAATTGATTTGCGGTTTTTATTTCTATATTATCTGTGTTGTTGTTCTTGATAGTACGCTGTACAATACTGATCATTTTTTTGTTTCTTGGGACTAAAATAATTTTTTTCCGGTTACTGAATTTGTTATACCTAATACTATGCAATATTTTTCTAACTTTACAATTTTGCGCTAACTTCTGAGTAATTAAATTTTTATGTAGAGTAAAATCAAGCAATCTGCGGTTTTAGAGGAAAAAAATAAAAGTAGAACAAAATATTTAATTTTTTAATCTTATTACAACAATATGCAAACAATTGCATAATTGGAACAACTGCATGATGAACCTGCAACAACAGTTCATTTTAGAAAAGTTAGAAGGTGACTAATAAGTAACGGACAAAGAAAATAAAAAATATGTTATTAAAAATAGTCAAAAAGAAGAATATAAGGAAAGAATAAAGTAACAAGAATCCCATCTAGTTTAGTAGGAGAGCTTATGGATATCCTGTGTAGAAAAAATACAGGATTTTTTACTACGATCAACTGGCCTAGAAAAAAAATATTGTGTCAAGAAAATAAAAACACTGAAAATTTACAAATTTGTTTTTTGTTTTAATATTAATGAATTTGTTGCTTACTACGTTTTGTTAAAATTATTAATGGTATTTCGAGAACATTTATACATTAGAAAACCATAATAAATTAGAAAATTAAAATGTTAACAACATGTCTGTAAACCCCCACCACTAAAAAAAGTTTAAATACACAGTATAAGTTAGTGCTAATTTATTCCTCTATTATCTATTGTGCTCCTACCAATTTGCACAAAACTGATATTAAAAGTGAGGGTGCTAGCACCTCCACTCGTAAAAAACGTGCACAGGATTTTGTACTAATTTTGTGCTCTACAAAATACATCAAGAGTAATTAACGTAGTAGAAGAAAATGGAAAAAAGGGAAGATAGAGTTAGAAGAATACAAACAGCTAAAAAAAAGGTTCAAAGAAGAGTGTAAACAGAGAAAAGAGAGCTACAAAAAGGAGTTGGAGGAAAAGATAGGAAAATAAAGAGTGAAAGTCAAGTATGGTAGTTCTTTAGCAGCAGGAGGAGGAAGTTTAAGAAATCAGGAAAAGGGATAGATATAGAAAAATGGGAAGAACATTGTAGAAGATTATTAGAAGGACAAAGGGAGAAGCCAACAATTGTAGGAGATAGGAAAGAAGAACCAAAATCAAGATATGAAGGTATAAAAAAGGAGGAGTTGGATCAAGCATTAAGGAAGGTGAAAATAGGTAAAGCCGAAGGTATTGATGGAACCCAAGGGGAGCAGTGGAAATATATAGGTGATAAAATGAAAGAAAGAATAAGGAAGGTGTTTGAAAAGATATGGAAGGGTGGAGGAGTTCCTAAAAAGTTAATTGAAAACTGCAGGGGGGTAAGTCTTATAAATGTGGGGTACAAAATATATGGAGAAATATTAAGAAGCAGATTGGAGAAGGAAATAGAAGAGAGGAAGTTAATACCAGATTGGCAGGCAGGTTTTCGTAAAGACAGAGGTACAATAGACAATATTTATATCTTGAAGCATATGGTTAATAAAGAGATAGGAAAGGACGCAGGAAAAATGTATGCCTTATTTGTTAGATATTAAGGCAGCGTTTGACAATGAGGATAGATAGCTGTTGTGGAAAGTGATGAGGCAGAAGGGGGGTAAGCGAAGATTTGGTAGCAGGGATAGAAGAACTGTATAAAGAAACAAGATGTAGAACTAGAGTGGAGGGGAGAATAGGAAGAGAGGTTTGGGTAACTAAAGGGCTTAGACAGGGGTGTGCATTAAGTCTAAGTTTATTTGCAATATGTATTAGTGATTTAGAAAAAGTTGCTAAAAATCAGATGGAAATGAGAGGCATGGTAGAAGTAGTGAGAAAATATTTAGTAAAGAAAAAGCTTGAAGCAAATGTGGAAAAATCTAAAATAATGGTGTTTAAAAAGAAAAAAGGAAGAGGAATAAAAAGAGATGGTTATGAGGGCAAGAAGAAATACAAACAGTAGACAAATACAAGTATCTTGGGTATAATATTAGTTATAATAATAAGGATAAGGGGCATATAAGGGAATTAGAACAGAAAGGGAACAAGGTATTGAGTCAGGTATGGGGAATAGGGGAAAGGGTTTTTGGAAAAGATGTAGAAAAAAAAAGATGGTTGTTTGAGAAGTTGGTAAGGAGTGTATTGTTGTATGGAAATGGAAGGAATGGGAAAAGCTGGAGAAGATACAATTAAAACACTGGAAATGGACGTTGGGATTGGGAAAAGAAAGAAGAAGTAAAAATAGATAAAATTAGGATTTGGACAGGAAAATTGGCAGTGAGATTTGAAGAAAGGATAAGAAAGAGGGAGGGAAATGAGATACTAAAGGAATGTTGGAAGGAAGTGGAGAAATATTTAAACAAATATGGTGAAGAAGACAGGAAACATTATTATGAAAGAGTAGGGTACTCGAGAGAGGAGATGAACAAAAAAAGAAGAGAGGGGAGAAGAATGGAAAAGGAAGTGATAAGTATAGACAAAGATATACAGATACACAAGAAAGGAGTGCAAAGATTTAAGGAGGAAGATGCAATTTAAAGTACAGAGAGTTAAGTGCGGAAGGAATACCAGGATATCTGAGGGGGAGAAGAAGGATAAAAGAAAAAAGAATCATAGCGAGGTTTAGATGCGGGAATGAGGAAAGAGAGAATATGTATTGGAGGAATGATGAGGAGAGAAAATGTACGATGTGTGACGAAGGGTGGGAGAATATCGAGCATTTAAAAGAAAATTGTGGGGAACTGCGGTTCGAAAAGAGAGAGGGAAGGATTCTATTAGGAGAGAATGCACAGGAAATAGAATGGATGAAAGAAGTGATAAAAAAGAAAAGAAAATGAGAGGAAAAAGAGAAATATATGTATAGTGTAATGTAAGAAAATTTTTGGTATTAATATGGGGATAAATCTTTGTATAGTTTAGTTTTTGGAATTAAGAAAAGAGAAAAGGAATTATATGTATGGAGTTTGGATTTAATTTGTAAGAAATTGGATCTTTTGTTTATGTATATTATTACAAAGAATAAATAAAAGGAATTGATTGAGTAATTAACGTAGTATAACATTGTGGAGTTCTAGCAGTCCTAGCGTAAGAGAATAGGGCGTCAAACGAATGACTTATCGCATCAAATGTGGTACTTAAATAATACAATAATTTTGTGCTTTTAAGACATTATGGTCCCGAATTTTGTGTTCCTCGTTTAAGAAAAAATTGAGAGAATTTGTTGTGGTGGTGCTACCCTTAGGTGTAAGAGTAAAGTAAGGAATGCTTGATGCATCAAATGTGGTATTTAAATTATACAATAATTTTATGCTTTCAAGATACCTTGGTTCTGAATTTTTGCTTCTTGTTTAATAAAAAAATTGACTGACTAATAATTTCAAAGTTTTTTGACACTCCCCAGTTTGTTACTCTTTAATACCTAAATTTTTTTTATTAAATAAATTGTCATTATTAACACAAAATTATTTTGTGAAATGTTTTGGGTATGGTTATTTGGGCCATGTAAAGTCAGCCCTATCCACATTTTTTTCTTAATAACTTTCTAAATATACTAGCACAAAATTTTTAATTATCAACAATAAATACCACTAAATTTCTAGATGAAATATTTTAAAATTCATCTCCTGGGTATAACCAACTTCACGGACACCTTCACAATGTCAGTGAATTTGTTGTTAAACAATGAGCACAAAATTCGGGACCAAGATATCTTGTGTGTGTGTGCTAGATTACAAACATTACAACGACAAGGCACTATCTGTGAACACTAAATCAAGGACGAATGTTCAAAAAATAAATTTTAAATTGTTATTTACCATCAATTTGTGAGAAAAAATAGAAGAAAATAGTATTTAGTACCGTTAATAATAATCTGCTTTACCTCTCAGAAGTTGCTGTAATGTAGTTTTTCCGTATCTAAGGCTTCTAAAAAGATCACGTTTACAAAAGTAAACATATTTGTTTGTAACATACCTCGTGAATAACTAAATGCAGATGCAGCTGCATTTGTTGATCCAATCCGTTTACACATTCGAAAAGTTCTATCAATCAAAGCTTTTAGATTACCATCAGGTCTAAACTCATCGAATCTTACCACTGTCTGAACGAGAACCATTACTTTTAGACACAATACCAAATCCAGACACTAAAACTTCTACTAATAAATTAGTATGTGTTGCAAGAGGGGTTGTAAGTCTTACTGCGAATTCCGTGCGAGATAAGTACTTCTTGGGAACAGGAGGTTTTCGTTAATTGCGTAGCGTTATCACATCCATTCTCATATTGATTACCTTCAAGTTGTCTTTCTTCTTTTAGATCAAATTCATTTTAGTTGTTTCTTTCTTCAACACTGTTTGCACCAATAACAAGCATTAAGGATTAATAACAAACAGTGCTACTTACGCTTCGGATCATTTTCCAAAATTTGCTCTTCAGCTTCTAGAACTAAAACAAGTTGAATTAAAGAAATAAAATATTATACCACTAACTGTTTATTGGGCGTCTAAGAGGTTTTAGTTTTTCTTCTTCTAAAGAAAACCTGATTAGAATAATGAGAAAACGTTTATAAAGAACACCTACTTTGAATCGATTTACGTATCTCAAATTGGATTTGTTTTGATAATAAATTACTTTTTGCATTGCCGGTTTCGGACGTCACCTTCATGGGCACCGTCTTGCTGGGAAGATGCCGGTACGGTCGTCGAAGTGGTCCTACAAAGTTTTTATTGTTTTATTATAGAATAATATTTTGAACGCTTACCAATATCGGCCATTGCTTCAAAATAATGTTGAACGAATGTTTTTGATTGATAACTTATCACAAACTAGTCGCGCGTATTATTCATGTACAATGTGTAGCAAAAATATTGACTTTGGTATTTACGTATATATTTGAACATTCATTAATTTACATTATGACGATTTAATCAAGATAGTTTTGAACTGATTGAAGCTCAACTAAAATTTGTGCTGGTTTTCTTTTTATATATTTGCAAGCGTCTTCAAATTAATTAGCGGACACCATTTGAAGGACATTAATTTCGTGCCTAAATATATGAAACTGCGTATTTCGTCACGATTATTTATGTTAAAATGTTTTTAATACCGAAAATATTTGAAAAACGTTCGAATTACAATGAATTACCAGGACACAAAATGGGGATATGAAACAATGATCGATAAGGGAAAATATACAAAGATAATAACGATGACATTCACAATAAACAAAAATTTACGAAAAAATTAAAACAAATATAAGAATATGGTACGTCGGAATTAAAATTATGTTAGCGTTTATATATCGACAGAAAAAGCCATGACATGACATGGAAGTACGCGGACGTGATTCTCACGTCCGATGAACTACTCAAGGTGGAAGACGGGACCAGGTATGTTGCTCATAGACTGCGACTACATTGGTTCAGTGGAGTGCCCATCCAGGAATGATGGCATGGAGGGGAGCATAGATGGCGTTGAAAGTGGGAGACCCACATCCGCGGCTTCGGACACCGGTAGAGCTGCGGTTGATGAAGAAGACATAAAGCATGACCTCTAAACCTCACTACTGTACCAGTTACTAGAGGACCTGACAATGGCGGTCCAAGGCGTGGAAGAGCCAGACGAAATGTAAGAGATCACTGTCATCTAACTATCACGAGATCAGAAGGGCAAAGCTTAACAGCTACAGGACCTTCTACCAGGATCCACAAAGCGCTCGCAGTGGGGGTGATAAGACTGTCTCGCTCTACACCCCAGATGGTAACATCACGGAGGATACGGAGCAGAGACATCATCTCCTTCAACATTTGCACTTTCCTGGCTCTCAGGAACCCCACTTAGAGAAAAAAGAGGGTGCTGGGACATGTCTAGACGCAGTAGATTGGAACGTGACTAACACAATCTGTAACCCAGCTAGGTTGTCATTAGCAATAGGTTAGCTGAGCCGGTACAAAACCGCGAATGAATGGGGTTTTTCCTGTCTATCTGCAGAAAGGAGACGAACTACTGACTCCCTTACTGATAAGAAATTTCAAGAGCAGTCTCGCGTTAAGTATAAATCTAATGATGGTATTTATATTAAAGGCTGCAAAGAGAGACATCACCAACACGAATGCCTACATTTCCATCAACTTTAGAGTCTCATCTTGTCAAGACGCTGAAGAAATTGGTGGATAACAGCGCTCGCCCGGGCCCCATTACCCCTGGATCAGCACGCATACTAAGTGGGCAGATCTACGGGTACTGCCATGTTCTAGGTAACAAGCAGGTTGACTAGTTGACTAGACCAGAAGAAAACTTCAATTTCTGCTTTCCTAGACAAGCCCCCGGTTTCCACAAGGAGGAACTGTTTTGGGAACGTTTTTATGAAACGGGAATTTAACTTAATGGAGAAGTTAAGGGAATGGGAGCATGTTATACCTATCTACCATAACATGATTATAGATGAGCAGAAATGTGAGGAATACTGTATGAAACTTTTAAAAAGCATTAAAGATAGGCGGAAATAAGATTAGAGAAAAGAATTAAAAAAGGAGGAGGTGGAACAAACGATAAAGAAAATAAAAAACAAAGAGCCGTAGGTACAGACGGTACACAATGGTAGCAGTGGAAGTATATAGGAGAAGAGATGAAAGGAAAGAGTAAAAAATTTAATAAACATGAAAAGGAGAAGGTTTTCCAGAAAATGGAAGAAGGCTATCATATGTCCAATATACAAAGAAGGGAAAAATAAAAGAATATAAAGTTATAGGGGAATGAACAATACAAACTTAAGTTATAAAATTTAGGGGAGATAATAAGAAGAAAATTAGAAAAAGAGATGGAGGAAAAAATTATTTGAGAGACTTGCAAGCAGGTTTTAGAAAAGGAAGAAGAACGGTGGATAACATTTACATTTTAAAACAGATAATAAACAAAAAATATAGGTAAAAGGAGGGAAAATGCATGCGCTTTTTCTGGATCTAAAGGCAGCTTTTGACAATGTGGATAGAAAATCAAGTGGTTTTGAAGAAAAAGAATATAAGTAAAGATTTGGTAAATGCAATTAAAAAGATATATCAGAAAACGAATAGTAGAATAAGAGTGATAGGATTTGGGTGAGCCATTTTGGATCAAAAAGGATTAAGGCAAGGATGTCCGCTGAATCCGAACCTATTTTTTAATATACTTTCCTAATCTAGAGGATGAATTAAAAAGGAGGGAAGTGATGATGGGTAGAATAAAGATGTGGTTACTGGTATATGCAGATGACGTAGTGGTAATGGCAAGTAACAAAAATGAGAAAAATAATAAGAGTAATGAAACTATGCCTAGAAAGAAAGAAGCTAAGGGTAATGTGTCAGAAACGAAAATAGTGAGGTTTAAAAAAAGAGAAAGAGGGAAAAAGGAGGAGATGATGAGGTAAAACGTGTGTAGGAGGAAATATTTAGTTTATATAATTAGGTACGATAATAAAGATGAAGGACACATAAGAGAACTAGTTCAGAAGAGAAATGAAATATCCGGATAAGAGTGGGGGTTGGGAGAAAGAATATTTGGAAAGGATATGGAGAAAAGAGGTTGGCTTTTTAATAAACTTGTAAGAGATGTAACGCTGTAAAAGGTAGAGATGTGGGGATGGAAAGAGTAGGAAACTTTAGAGAGAGTACACGAGAGATATTAGAAAAGGACAATAATATTAGAGAGAGAAACACCTGGGTATATAGTAAATGAAGAAGTGAATATAGAAAAGTTAAGAGTAGAAGCGGAAAAAAGACCGATGAGATATGAGGAAAAGATAGAATGTAGAAGAGAAAATGTAATTCTTTACGAGTGTTACGAACAGATAAATTTGTTTAGGATAACATATGAACAGGAGGAGATAAGGATAGAGAAAAAAAATGTTATTAAGTGAAAGAGGAAGCGGAATATTGTGCTCAAATTGTGCCAGAAAAAAGATGTGCATTAATTTTGAATTTAACATAAAAAACGCCTATGTCAACTTTTTGGTGGGACACACGGTATACTAAGCAAGTAAGGTCAAGACATCCGAAGACATTACAATTTCATAAAAGCAATTTTGACGAGATTTACATACGTTTCATTAAAAATACAACATAGTTTGTATACAAAGGTTTCTATGTATGTATAAGTTTGTAGGTTTCGATGAAATTCCTTCGACCCTAATTATAAATTTGTATATAAACCTCATTTCTCATTTTAGTGATATTTGCAGAGTTACGCAATGTAGAGGCTTTGTTTTAAGTGAAAAAAATTGAATAAGTTGTTGGTTTATAACACATACCATAGGTGTCGTTAGTATCAGCATGAACCCAAAGATTAAATTTTACTGAAAAGCTACAATCTATAGTCAGTGCTATAGTCCAGTTTAAAGTGTGATAAAAAACCAACAATTAAAGATCCTCCAAACTAATACAAATGTATTGCAGCTTATTTTATTAGTGTGTGATTGGGTTTTGTGAAATTATGTTATAGATTTTTTCCTTATTGTCCAGGAGGGTCTATATGACCAGGTCCAGAAACCAAAGTGGTGATTCTCGGGAACAAGATGTTTTGCTTGTAGATCATGGAATACTGTAAAGAAATGATCACCTTCCAAAATTTCTATTTATATTAAAAACGACTAAAAACAAACACGAACAAAATCGAACGAATATTGACGTACATACATGACGTTTTTTTTCAGCTGATTCTATGAAAATAAAAATTTTGCAAAGTTCGGACGGAAATATATCAGCAGATAAAACGAAGCAATCAATTATATCGAGAATATTCTGTATATGTATTTGCCATCGCATCAAAACAATGGAATGTGCAAAAATTCAAAAATCAGTGGTCATTAGTGTAACGGAATATCATTGCAGTACAGAGTCTTGTATTGAAGAAACCTGTATAAGAATGTATCCACAAGAATTAATATGCATTATCTACCAGGTTATGTCCAAAAAGTGCTAATAGACAAACACAACTGAAGACAGGAATTCATAATGTTAAATAAACTGGCTCTAAAATTTAATTCTACACCCATACAATTCTGTCGTTAGATATTGTAGCTACTACTTGAAACAACTTGAGATGCCACAAAAAGTATCAACAACGATTTAAAATGACACAAAATTTGCTGTGGCAAACATCTTCAGTGGCTTGGTCGTAAAACTGTACCTTCTGAATCTGCTACACTATTTATAGTCCTGGTAGTAACACTTGACTGCTCATGTGCGGGTGCTTGTCTATTCAAGGCTGACTCATCTTCCATCTTAGGTAATGTCTTAGTATTCTTAACCCTAAATGCCAAACTCTGTTACGTATACGGATACGCTTTCTTTTTCTGTTGAAAATTAACCGAGTTTTGTAAATTTCTATGGCTTCCACGTTTAACCAAACATAGTAATGGGTTGTTGTCAATATCACTTTGCTTTCGTCAAATTGTTTTGAGTGGTATCCTGAAAGAAGGACCACTGCGGATTTATCCGATTGATGTAGACGACAGTTTCTTTTGTGCTCTTTTATATGGTTGTCCAATCTGTAAAGTTCTTAACATAACGTAGGAGATTCTTTATGCGGGTAAGAATCCGTATGTGTTGGTTTCCCGTATACTGTGTGGCCTAATGTTCCATCTATCGTTCTATGTATTAGTACGTTCAGAAAATATAATTGGTTATCGTTTTCTTTTTACAAAGTGAATTGTATTCGTGGATGGCTGCTCTTCAGATGGCAAGGAAAGCCTGTAGTGCCGACTCTCCATGGTGCCATACGACGTAGCGAAACCAGTGCTCCGGACTCAATTATTTTAGCTCGTTACATTACCAAGCAACCAAATCTTCGTTAAAATAAAAAAATTTCATAATTTCAAGAATAAACAGAAAACAATTTGTATATGAACACATTACAAACATTTTCTGTAAACCAAATCATTGAATAACAAACAAATATCCAAATTGCTATTTGGTAGTCAATTCGTAAAAAATAACTATACCGTGTGTCCCGGAAAATCTGAAGCATTCTGTTTAACATGGGGAATTTGAAAATTCCGATTTATATCTCCCCAATATGTTTTTAGGGTATTTCCAGTATCAGAACACCAAGAAATTAATAAAAAATATTAGTTATTATTAAACCAAATGTTTCATAATCAGAATATTCTAATAAATCCATTGCTAGTTCAACTAAAAAAATTAAACTGTTTATTTAAAATAATAATATAACTAAAAAAAATGAATCGGACTGGTATTTGAACCATCGTTCTTAATTGCCATATTTCGGTGGTAATGCGCTTAAATACATGTTAATTTAAAGTAAACTTTTTACCACAATATTTATTTTTTGAAATATTTTTAATATATTTGGTTAAATTTTAAAAATTATTACGCAAATGTCTTCTAGTACATATTGTAATGTGTTCTGATACTAGAAATATCCTAAAAACACTTTGGTGACATATGAATTTGACTTTTCAAATTCTCTATGTTAAGCATAATGCTTCAGATTTTCCGAGACATAGGGTGCTTTACTAAATTCATAGCCATGAAACAATTGTTTTCTATACTAAATACATAACGGTTGTGATTTAATCTAAATTAAAATCGAAATCAAAAGTGATTTATGAGAGGCGAGAAAATAAAGAGTCGTTCTTTGAACTTCTATATTTATTAATCTGTATGCGATTACGTCCTTATGTTTTGTTATACAGACTGTCCCACATAAGGATGAACAGCATGGGGATCTCGGAAACGGTAATAGATACAAAATCGCTTAAATGAGAAAAAAGTTGCGCAATTTAAAGCAAATTAATAAACTGTTTTTATAACGGCTAAATTCCAAATGGTTACGAAGATATCCGAAAAAAACCGAATTGGGTGTTATGGTTTTTTGCAAATAACGCTTATACGGTTACAGTTAGACGAATGAAAGTTTTACATTATTAAGACACTTTTTTGAAAACTTCATAGCAGGGTTGCCAGTTTTTTTGTTAGGTTCTTACTTTTCGAGATAAATTGTTAAACTTTTGATTTTCTTATGAGTGCAATATCGAATATGTACATTTTAGAAATTGTCATGAAATTCCTTTTTCAGCCATTTGGTATTTCTCTTAGAAACTCAATGAGTTATCTCCATTAAGACATTTTTTAGTAGTAGGCCATGATTTTGACTTATAGTAACGGCAGACAATAAATAAACAAATGCTATAGAAACGTCGTTGTATGTATAGATAATTAGTAGATTAAAAGTGAAAATAAATAAAATAGGTACAAGCGCTCTTATCAGCTTCGACCATTTACGCACATGGCATTTTGTCCTCGAAATTTGTCAAGCGGTGAACAGAACCATTGAATAACTAATACACAAAACTAAAAGATTTTTGTAGCGCCATCTAATTTCCTTCCCGATAAATTGCGAATTTATTGATATGAACTAGAATTCATTTCATTGGCTCAGAACTAAAATTTCGTTACAATGTGTCGTTATTTATTGCATCAAAATTTCACCCTTGTTATTTGGGGCGGGTAAAAATCGAACAAAAGTTCACCTTTTGAATTGAAAATGCAACGGTTCGTTTACCTTTGCAATTTGTGTCCTTATCTTTTAGATTCTTCTATCGGTCTGTGATAAACGAATCTACTCAAGCAATTGACTTCAACGATAAGATAAAAACCACAATTAAAGTAAACAAATAAGAAAGGAATTTATTGATACAATCAGTCTTTAACTCTAAACATTAAAATTCTAACGCATAGAAAAAGAATAAATACCGAAAACGAATTAATTTTTCGAGGCGACGTGCGTGACGGGAATAACGCGATCTTGAATGGCCGGTTGCGCTTTGTTAGGGGCAACGATGGTCAGGACCCCATCCGAAGACAATTTGGTTTCGATCTTCTTCAGGTCGTGGTTATCGGGCAAAACAAATTGTCTAAGCAAATGTCTGGATGTGCTTCCTTTTCGTCCTTCGACTCGTGCTTGGCTTCGATCACCAGCGAATGGTCGTCCACCACTTTAACGGAAATTTCTTCGGGCGTGAAATGCTTGACGTCGAGTTTCACCTGGAACTTCTCATTATCTTGTATGATGCCCTCGTGCTTAAATAATCCATCTATGCCGTGTCGATGATGCGAATGCGGCAAAGAATTTTGATTCAAGTATGGATACATTTCTTCGGCCATACGCATTTGTTGTTCTAGCATGCGTAAAGGTCTTTCGATGTCGCGGAAAATAATTGGCAAAAGAGACATTTTCACTTTCGTTTACTATACTAGTGTTGACGATGGACTGTATTGACGCAGCTCGGGATGTGTATTTATAGTCAGGGTTACGAAAGTTCTCGAACGAACACGGCTTCTAGAAACGCTTTGAAATAAGGGAGTATTTACTGGAATTTTCCACTGCATTCATTGGCGACTGTTTCCGTTATTGGTTATTACGTGCTTTTAGTCACGTATACCCAAGAGAGTCCGTTACTGAACAGAAGGGGTGTTCAACTTTAATGTACCTATTATTTTTTAAAAATCAACATTTATACATAAGGTATACTGTATACGCGAAGGTTTTAAAATCGTAAATTTGAATAGAACCTTCTTTCGCCTTTCTCAGCTAATTACACAAAAAAAGCGGTCATTTGATAATTAATTACCAAGTCATGATTATTACGTGGCATTTATTTTTTTTAAAATAAGTTGAAAAAAACTAATATATAAAAAATGTAGAACAGATAAGTTTCTAAATTAACATCCGTTAACCTATCATCCCCACCATTGAAAATCGAATCTGGACTTATCGTATAATTAGGTGCTAATTAGTTGCTAATTAGCTACTATAATCTTAAATTTATTGTGTCTGCAAAATCGCTAGAATTTAATTTTACCCATATTTCTAGAGCCGATCTTCATAATAAATTTAGTCAGGCAACTAATTCTTATAACGTATTTAGTTTTTAGTACATTCTAATTTTGGAGTTTCTAAGCTAAGGTTGTAAGAAGAGTAGTTTCTAGTATTTTGTGAATAAACCTGCCTTTGCGGAAAATTGTGCAGATGGTTATGAATGAAACTAACGGTTTCTAAGATGAATAATGCCGAAGGAGTTAAAATTTTAAATTTTTTAAAGTATTCTTGACAATGGTCTCTTTCTTTCGGTCCGAAAATGTGTTTGATAGCTTTTTTTTGTAATTTAAACATTATGTTAAATCTCTTCTTACAACAAGCACCCCAAAACGGTAATGCATATCGCAAAAGAGATTCGAAAAGAGCAAAATATGTTGTCCTAGCGGTGGTTACATTTAGTTCACTGGAGATTGTTTTTAATGCATAACATGTAGAAGACAACTTATTTACTAATGAATCAATGTGAGGCGACCATTTCAGAGAATTGAATTTTGCAGCAATTTTGATTGCGAGACTCTCCACGTGATGCTGGTGTTATCTGCGAATAATGTTATTTTGCCGTTAATATTCAAAGTTGTTAAATCGTTTATAAATAGTAAAAATAGGATTGGTCCAAGAACCGATCCTTGTGGAACTCCGTGCATAACATTATTTGCATTTGAGTTTTTATTTTTGATTTTGATGTATTGTTTTCTATTGCTTAAGTAAGATGCAAACCACTTAAGTGGAGTCCTCTTATTCCAAAAGATTCGAAATTTAATAAAACGTTATTTTTCTCAATAAAATCACGAATAACCATATTGTGTAGTACCTAGATTCCCAAAGTGGTCCAGGTGGACCCCCAGGGTCCACGGGAGCCCGATGGGGTCTACGCTTGCGTGGAAAAAAATGGGGGTCCACAACTCGTTAACGGGGGTCTATAAAAATGTATTAGGTGACCCGACTTGACTTCTCCTATGAATAAGGGAGACAATAATATATATAGGCAGACAATATTATAAGAAGCTTGACTTCTCCTATGAATATAGGAAGACAATATTATAAGAAGCTCAGCAATTGTTTTTGTAAGAACTTGCATATTCCATATTCAGAAAGAGCGTGTCAAGACTCGCCGATGCCGCGCCGCCCGCCCGCCTAGTTAAAGTCGTGTCTGAACTTGCATGAACTTGTTGGATTTTTCTTTAATATAAATACGAATGCGAATGATAAACATTACTCAGTTGTTTCCGGAATTTCAAAAAGAAAGTGTACCTATATAAGTGTTCACCAGTGACGGAAGTAGTTTTCAGACTTTTGAAAATTAAAGTGAATTGATATTATTGTTTGCCAGTGTTGGAAAAGTAAGTACCTACCTATCTATTTGTTAGCAACTTGTATCTTAAAAGCCACTTCTATTATGTTTGTTAAATCATTTTAAGATTACTTAACAAACATTTTTTCATATTTACAGGTAAGTAATTGATACGAAACATGGCTGAATCTAAGAAGAAGTGTCGACAGTACAGTGTTGAATATTTGAAATTTGGTTTTCTTCCATCAAATACAGACAAGCGATTGCCCATGTGTCTTTTATGCAACAAAGTCTTGAGCAATGACTCTATGAAACCATCGAAGCTGGAAGATCATCTAAGAAGGTGTCATCCTGACAAAATAGGTAAGGATTTGAAATATTTCCAAACATTGAAGGAAAAGTATGAAAAGAGACCCACCGTGCATAGTATGTTCTTCAACGTCTGAAAGCAACGACGATGGCTTGCGGGCATCTTACAATATCTCATTACTTATAGCAAAATCTGGGAAACCGCATACCATTGGAGAGGAGTTAATTTTGCCTGCTGTTGAAGAGGTCTTAAAACTGTCCTGCACAAATCTTCATTTGACATACTTAAAAGAATTCCTTTGAGTAACAACACTGTACAAAGACGTATTGATGAAATGAGCTCTGATGTTGAAAGTTTCTTGTGTAATTATCTGCAAACAACTCATTTTTCTATTCAACTGGACGAGTCAACTTTACCTGGCAATGAAGCATTATTATTGGCATATGTTCGATTTATCAAAGGCGAACAAATGTTTGAAGAGTTACTATTCGCGAAAACTTTGAAGACTGACACTAAAGGTGAATCAATTTTTAATGTTCTGAATGATTTTTTACGGAAAAATCAATTGCATTCACAAACATTATTTCGGTGGCAACAGATGGAGCTCCTGCCATGGTCGGGCGATATCGTGGGTTTATAAGTCATCTTAAAAGGATTATACCAGAGGTAATTGCAATTCACTGTGTCATCCACCGACAACATCTAGTAGCGAAAAAATTGAGTGATAGATTGCACCAAGCGCTTCAATTTGTGATTAATGCAGTTAACAAAATAAGAAGCAATGCATTAAATACGCGCTTATTTGCACAGTTGTGCGAAGAAAATGATGAGGACTTCCAACGATTGCTGCTACATACCGAAGTACGCTGGTTGTCGAAAGGTGCATGTCTATCAAGATTCTATTTGCTTTTCGACTCTGTTTTAGAGTTTCTGAACACTAAAGATCCTGTTTTAAAAGAAAACCTCATGAATTTCAAAGCAGACATTGCGTATTTGACAGATTTGTTCAAAAATTCAATGACCTCAACCTACAGTTACAAGGGGACAGCCTCAATTTGATAAAAACAAAGAGTGAAATTTCAGCTTTTCTTGGTAAACTGAAACTTATGAAGCAAAATATTGGTCGACGTGAATTTTCCCAGTTTCCAAATTTATCGCAGGTAGAATGCCTCGACGAAGATATTCAGACGTATGTTCAACATTTGATTGCCCTGTATGATGATTTTAAAATCAGATTTGAAGACATTCTGTCGATGGATATACCACCATGGATAATAAATCCATATGATGAAACTGAAGTGGAAAATGTGGTACTGCAAGAAGAGCTACTCGAGCTTAGCACTAATGAGGAGCTCAAAGTAGCATTCAAAAGAGGGTATCAATCATTTTGGCTGCAGGCACAAATACCTGAAAAATATCCAGGACTGTGGGGAATTGTGCAAAAATTTCTCATAGCGTTTCCTTCGTCATATCTTGTCGAACGCAGTTTTAGTGCCGTAACAAACTTGTTGACAAAAAACGGAGCAGATTAAATATTACAGAGCGAGGAGATTTACGGTTATACTTAACTAAACTCAAGCCAAATATTGATAATTTGCTGTCAATTCACCAAGTACATCCCTCCCATTAAAATTATAACTTTTATCTCAGATTACAATGGTAATCTGAGATAAAAGTTAACATCAAACTAATAATGATTATTATTTAAAAACAGTCGCAATATAATCAAAGTTTTGATTATATTGCGACTGTTTTAAAATAATAATCATTATTAGTTTTGATGTTAAATTTTGATTCTACTAAGACTGTTATAACAACATAATTAAAAGTGTAGTAATTTTTGTGTTTGAATAAATAGCTACAAAACAAGAAAATATTTATTTTTACTTTTACCACTCCGAAGTGGGAGATTATTGGTTTCTTGTACTGTGAGTCAATCTTAGAATACAAAAAAGTAAAGTAGGAATCCAACTGTTGGATGAAGACGCTTTTAGACTGGCTTTGAAACTTAGCTTGAATGACAATACTCACAGCATAATCAAAGCAATATAAATTCTCACCTTTTTTCGAAAACTTTCAACTCATAGTTGATTGAAAAATAGCCACAACACAGATTTACATAGACATATACTTTTTCGGGTTTTGGAAGTAAGTTAGTAAATGTAATAGCTGCAGGGGTCCACCAGATCCAGCAAAATGTTTAAAGTGGTCTATGAGAAAAAAAAGTATGGGAACCTCTGGCTGTAGTACATCGTTGAATTTGTAATGAAAAATGAATTCTTATAGAAAGTGTACTTTTTTTGAGTGCTATAAGAAAAAATAAAGTTGATGATGGTTTCTTCGAAACGAAACGTTGTAGTGAAAATTCGTGAACGACATCTTGTAGAGCAGAAAGAGAGGCAATAACAAAGTGCATTCAGTTTTTTGGTAACTTTTTGAATAATTTCAGAATATAATGAAAACGAAACGGCATAATTTCGGTTTTTTTCGAATATCTCAAAAGTAAGCCAAACTCAGCAAGTTTCTCAACCACAAAATGTCGACCCTTCAAGTGGGCAACTTTTTTCAAATTTAACCGACTCTGTATCTATCACGGTTTCCGAGATCCCCATGCTGTTCATCCTTATCTTGGACACACTGTATTTTGTTATCTATATTAATACAGGTGATTGTGTGTCTGTCTGTTTCTTTGTTTGTTTGTTACTTATGGCCACCCAAACAAAGGATCCCCCAGGGACCTAAATACATGACAAATGTCACGGTTAGCCTAAAATGCGCAAATCATTAAACCTTATAAAATGCATGACCCATATTTTGTATTATATCTCCCACTTCCACTCGCCACGTGATATTTTAGTATCGTCCTTAAATTTCTTCTTTCTAACATTGCACTGTTAACCTAAAATACATGACAAATGTCATGCATGACACATATTTTGCATATTTCATATTTTCGCTCGTCACATTATATTTTAGTGTCGTCTTTCATTTTTTTTCTAGCATGTCAGTGTTAACCTAAAATAGATGACAAATGTCATAGTTAACCTAAAGTCATGACAATATTTTTCGATGATACCGGGCTTTACCCGGGTTATACAGGTCCATGTAAGCCTACTTCTTTTCAGAAAAGTCAGGGAGTGGTGGGATCTAGTCTATGTTACCCATAAGATTTTGGTCATGTAAGTCAATTTTCAGCTCTGGGGGATGCCTTGTTTAGATGGCCATAAGTAACAAACAAACAAACAAACGTACAGACACATAATCACATATAGGTATTAATATAGATATCAAAATATATAAACTTGGAATCTAATTACTATTTGAATTAAATATTATTCGAATATTCTATACCCGGATTAGTCGCTATATTTACAACGCAAAAAATGGGCTATTTATTTTTGAGATGCTGGCTTAACGATGGGTTATTGCGAAAAAAATACGTAGTATAGTTCATTCGTTCCATTTGCCCTGATTGATCGATGAATCAAGCGCATACTTTTGTATGCTCATTCTTTTTACATATTGAATATAACGTATAGATTATTAGCTAACGTATCATTTCAAGAGTGATTATGCTGGCGGCCTTCTTAGATATAGAAGGCGCTTTCGATAATACATCTTTTGACTCCATAACCGTGGCCCTGAGAATACGTGGTCTGAAAGAAATTAACTGTAGGTGGATTGACTGCATGCTAAGACAAAGGATGGTATTCACAATGCTTTTGAGCATACGTTAACAATCAGAGTGGCAGGAGGTTGCCCTCAGGGAGGAGTACTTTCTCTTCTGTTGTGGTACCTAGTCATAGATGGATTGATAACTAAGCTTAGAATAGAAGGCTACCTCCCTCTAGAGTATGCAGACGACCTTGTCATTCTAGTGGAATTAGTTTGTAGATAAAAGATCAAAATAAACGTACGTAACCTCAATCAACAAATAATTAAAAAACGAATGGTTGGTATCAGTGCCTTTATTTATTCTTTAAATTACAGGCGACGGTCATTTCGTGATTTAGGGCGATGACACACACAGCGGTTTGTATCGACTCGGCTGTCGGCTCGACTGCCGCTAAAGCATACATCGGATAAGTCAAACGAATGGCCTAACTGAATTTGGTATCTAGTTACCGCTCAAATTAATTGCTCTAGAAATATGGGTGAAACTTATCTGTCATAATTTTTATTTAATAATTAGTGTTTTTGAACTTATTGTTCCAAATTGTTACCTTTGCGATGGAAAATAAAATGAAAATAGTAAGCACAGCTTTCAAAAGACAAAAGACACACAAAAAAGAACGTGGAACAGGAACAGTACGCATATCCGATATTAACTCCGACCATTTTCTAGTCGGAATCCGGATAAACAAACATGTAAGATAGAAGAAGCAAAAAAAGAACATTTGAATTTGGTAGAACAAGAATAGAAAAAACTAAAAGATATAATTACAACAATAACATCAGTAAATTAGTCTTAAGCGAACAAAAATAGAAGAAAAGCCTCCCTAAATTAGTAATATAAAAAAATGATAAGAAAGTGGAAATATCTGAAAATGAAGAACTGGTCCACAACCACGCATATCAAGAGCAAAAACAAAAGGCAAAACAAGTATGCAGAAACAGGAAAAGGGCATTACAAGAAAGATAACAGATAATGATAGAAAACAACGAAATAAAGAAAGCAAACAAAAATATATGGGAAGAAAGAGGAAAATCAAAATCGAGGCTAATATTCTACAAAAACGTGAAGGGGAACTGAATAATGAAAAGGAACAACTGAGACTTACTTTTCCGAAATATTGAATCAAACACCGGAAGAAGAAGAAGAAAATAATATGGAAAAAGATTCAAGTATCAGTGAAAGATGCTCAATTTAATAGTACAAATACAGCAAGAAAAAAACCCTCAGAGTGGATCAAAGTTCTAATTGCACCAATGTTTAGGAAATGGGCCAAATCAATATGTAGCAATTGTAGAAACATTGATCTGCTAAACAGCGTTTATAAAATAACAGCGACTCAAATAAAACAAGGACTCGAACAATATGTAGATTAGGTGCTAAAACATGGGTACTAACAAAAAATGATCAACATAAAATAGAAGTGTAGGGAAGGCGAATACTAAAAAAAAAGAAGAACAAACGTTGACCTCTATGGAATGTATAGAGAAGTAACAATAATGGAAGTGATAAACAAACGAAGGCTGCAGTGGCTGCGACATCTGAAGAGAAGGGAAATACACGTAGGTCAAAAGCATCGCGTGGTAGAAGATTGAGGGGGTGCGGGAATGAGGCAGCCTAAGAAAGACACGAAAAGAAGCAGTAAAAGAAGGTCTGAAAGAAAAAGGTTGGAAAAAAAGTGTCGAATCGCAGAATAGGCAAAAAAGAGTAGCAAACGTTAAGAGAAACAAAGAAATCTTTTTTTTTAAATTTTTTTGTATGTTTTGGTTTGGTTTTTAGAGCAAAATTTTCTAATTCCAAAAGAATTGTTAGAAAACTGTTATTTAATTGTTTTTTTTTCTACAACTTTTTTTCCAACTTTTATCAAAAGCAAGCACTGTTTTAGGTGTCTGCTTATAGAATTGTTTTCGCTTTTACTTAATTAAAAAATTTACATCGAAACCTGTAAGTCTGAGAAAGAAAAAAATATCTTTAAATAAAAGTTGTAGAAAATGTAAATTTACTACAACTGTTGTTTTATAAATTGCTAGTATAATTAATACCATTAAAGGTATAAACAAAAAAGTGTAAGTGAGCATTCAATCTAACGAGGAGTTTGTAAAACTTGACAAATATTATTTCAGTTGTAAGATGCGCAATTAAACCGCCATATTATTTTAACGCGTAACCAATTGGCAGTCGAATCTTAAACCCGAAAGCGGACAATCTCGTAAAATTTGGTCATAAATAATAACGAATAGTCTTGTCTGAAAATACAATTTTTTCGCAAGGATAGATGTCATGTTTCAGTAAAATGGTTCAATTATCTAATAGTATAGAACGTTGCTCTTCATTAAACCAAACACGAACATGCAATAAAAATGTTATTGATTTATTTTACCAAAGGTGAATGTCTAGACTAGACTTACAGTTTCGTAATTTATTTATTATTTACGTACTTTAAATTTATTTTAGCTTAGTTTTTCTTTTTTATATAATTCTCATCAAGTTAAAATTAAATACTATATCAACTGTGCTTGAAGTTGTTATAATACTACTAGTAGCAAAGCTAGAGTAGTAATCAATAAGACAATTATAAAAATCTTGCATCTCAGTTCTAAACTAGAAAAGATTCCTTTGCGAATTAAAACAAATTGTAGAAATCTGTAGATAAATCATTTTCATCATAAGCAAGCGACAGTCGGTGTCTCCAACTCGTGCACCATTCACAAATTGAAAATGAAATTGTAGAAATCTGTAGATAGTTTGATACCGGCTACAAATTCATCAACAAAGTGATAAAAACTACGCTTTTTCAACGAAACGAATAGAATTCAATTACCTGTCGGATTGATTTTTGCTAAATGCGACTGTACATCTACATCAACGAAGGTTGAAGCGAGGACGTTTATATAAATGGCTGCGATTGTAAAGGTTAATCTAAGAAATGCTAGTAGTTACATGTAACGACATTGATTGTTTATGTGCATTATCGTTATCTAAAGCCATAACTTTAAATGCATAACACTTGTAGGGGATGTTAATAAAAACACCAAAGATGAGAGAAAAACAAGATAAAGCAAATGAAGATTTGAAGAAAATGAAAACAATGAATAAGAACTGGGAGATGAATACAAAAAAACTAGAAGATAGGGTAGAAATTTGGAAAAAAAATTGGAAGGTACAGAAAAGGAAAAAGAAGAAAGAACTTGATAATAAAAAGGAATGGAAGTGAAAGGGAAAAAGATATAAAGAAGGATAATATAAAAAAAAAGAGAAGGATGATCAGGTTCCGCTGTGGAAATGTAGAAAATGAAAATAAATATTGGTTGGAGGATGGGAAGAGGTTGTGTAGATTATGTCGGGAGGGATGGGTGAACCTGGAGCACATGATGAGGGGATGTTAAGAGCTATGGGAAAGATTCTGCATGAAGGTGGTGAGGGACTAGAGTGGATGAAAGAGGTCATAGAGAGAAGAGGGAGGACGAGAGAAATAGAAGAAACGAAGAAGAAACAAGTATTTATGTAAGGTGAAGGAAAATAGGGAGATGATTTTGTTATTTTTAAAAGACAAATAAAGTATATAGTAGTAGTAGTAGTAGTAGTAGTAGTAGTAGTATGTACTTTTTTTAGAAGCGGCAGAGTTTTAATTTAGAAATATTAATATTTAATAGTGTTCGTGTAAAAATTAAATAATAATAACAGATTAGCTACGAATTAAAATTTAATAAAACAAAATATGAAATACAGTTGTCCTAGAATTCGAACCAAAGGAAAAAAGTGGGAAATCGTTATAAAAGACAAATAAATGATAAAGAAATTGTAACTTAAACGTCATTTAATGAAACGAACCAGAGATGTTGCACATATTGTAGAGGAATGTCAATTAACAAAGTTTAAATAAGGATTCGTAAACATTCATAACTTAACTGATGAAGCTGTATTGTGGCTTACTAATTTGAAGGACATCTGAAGTTAAGTTTTGTATTCTTTATCCTGATTATCTGTTTTTCCATTATTTTGTTTGTTATTTCTTTATTCTGCTATTGTGCTGTTGTGGATGTTTAACTGGACTGGCTTGCAAAACGCAGCGCAGACATTATCTTGATGACGTGCTAATTGCATCCCCTAGTCAAGAACACATAAAGTGCACCTAGAAACAGTTTTCAACAAAACCAAATTACCATCAATGTCGCGAAGTGTAAGTTAAGAGTACCATCGTTCACTTTTCTTGCAATAGACATTTCCACTGAGTTATGAAGCCGTCACATGTCATAGTCAAAACTCTAAAGAATCTCCCGTTACCGAATACTATCCAAGACCTGCGCAAAACTTTGGGCATGTTTAATTACTATCGAAGATTTATCAAACAGTACCCGCTGATATAACTACTCAACGTTACAATTAAAAAGCTGATATAGCTAGTGCCTGCACCTTAGCCCATCCCGCTAACAACATACCCATCGGAGCCGCTCTTTAGCAAATACCAACTCATTCACGTATCCTTTGGATTTTTTTCAGAAAACTTACCAACGCATAATCCAAGTACAGCACTTTTGTTAGAGCGTCACACACTTTGTGCATTACTTATAGGGTTATAAGTTTACAATCCTCACTAACTACAGAACTCTGACATTTGCACTGGTCAACAAAAAGAACAGCGAAACGTCAGTGCTGACATCTAAGTTACATTACCACCTCTAGAAAAGGAAACATTGTGGCTAACGGTTTTGCGAGAATACAATAAGCAGTGTCAACGTTGATTGATTACGAAAAGTTCTGCCACGAACAACAAATGAACAAAAATGTAGAGACATTTTACATCCAAGCGAAACAGGTTTCTCTTCCAGGACTTCCCTACATCAAACTCATATGCGACAAAAATAAAAAACCATACGTGCCTACCAATTTTTGAGCGTTAATATTCAAGAAGATTCATAACATGTCACACCCGAGCGGAAGGAAAACTTCAGACATCCGATTGTGGTGTAGTCAATGCTTAGATTGTCAACGGTCAAGATTATTAACCTCGGACAAGTATACGTTCTGACGCTTATTGATCGTTTCACCCCTGAGGTAATTCCTATAAGAGTCATCTCTGCAAAATTCTAGGTTTGGTATTTCAGGACGAATAACCGTGGTTGACAATTCAAGTTAGTTCTGTTCGCCGAACTTAACAAAATACTGGGAATTAACCACATACGCCCATCAACATATCATCCTAGCTAACGGAAAAATAGAACGCCTTTATCCACCCCGAGCTGCATAACTGCTCATTGGTCCTTGAAGGTATTCAAAAGTCATTCCAACAGACTTACAATAGTCCATTCAAGATCATTAACAGATATGATAAATACTTTGTCGTGGACCTGATCGGCCGATTTGCTTATATTTCTATAGACCGGCTGAAGCCAGCATATATGTAACTTACAAAACTCAACCTTTAACTACCAGCTCAAGTCAAAGAAAATACATCTGCGAACGAAAATAATATCTTGCATCGACGAATGGTAGGTTCGGAAGGAAAGGTAAGTTTTCCGTAAAATCGCAGACTTTAATAACGCTACGCTGAAGTAGAGGGAGGGTAATGTGGCAACCACATTCCCGACGCTCATCTCAGAAATGAGTATCAATTTTAAACTTTGTTAGAGTGACAGTCGTTGTCAAACTTATTTAGCCCTTAAGCTAATACTTTTAGAGGAAAGAGGAGATTCAGTCAAAAACTAAGTTATAGTAACAGTAATAGTAAGGCAGAGCTAGAGCAGCCGAAGAAGGAGAAGAAGAAGAATTGGACCGTCAATAATTAGCGGTGATCAAAATAGACGAGGGAATAGAAGAAAAGCAAGACAAAATAAATAATTGGAAAAAAGAAAAGTATAGAGTATATAGAGAAAAATTGGAGGAATTCAAATAGTGGAGGGTAAAATAAATGGGATAGTAAAAAAATAAGCAAAACAACAGAAAAGAGAAAGCATAAGAAAATGAAAAGTTGTGGAATAGTCAATCTGAAAAGAGCAAAAAGATATGAGAAAAAAGAGAAAAAACTAAAACAAAAAAAAAGATGTAAATGAATAAGAGCAACAAAGGGTGATTTGACTATAAAACGTCGCTAATTTAAAAGTGAATTCTCACTTAACATCTTAAAATTTGTTAAAGGTAGGCTATAGATTATTATTTTTCGTACTTAGATTTTCTTAAATTATTATAAATTGTCCTTTAAATGCAAACAAACCCTAAAGTTTTGTTTTCATTGGCGTTGAAATGGAAAGAACACCATCACCAAACATTGTACAAATATGCCCGGTTTCATCAGTTTTTTCTTCCGTTGCGCTATCTTCTTGTTTAATCCTGTTATGAACCTTGTCATTTACATAAGTCGGTTGAACGATTTTCTACGTTTTTTGGATCATCACATTTGGACGTGCTACGTTAGAACGTGGGGCTCTTAAAATCGCAACATGTTATAGTCGTAGATACATGATGTACATCGCTTTGGGTAATAAGTCGACAACCGCGTATATTCTACAATAGTAAATTTATACTCGAGTTCTTTCACCCTGAAGAGGCCCAAAAGGACGAAACAACTGTCGAGTGGTAGTCGGTGTTTCACAGGCGATTTGAGATTGTTCTTAATCGAAGATTTTGTAATTGTTTACACATCTGTCGACAAATCTGCTTTAGTCCAGATCACTTTTTGGGCGTGATACGTTAGCGCAAGCGTCACTAGATGTCGCAACATGTTATTAATCATTATCATAATTTAAAATTTTGTACCAAATTGTATTCGTTTGATTTCAATCATCCGTCTCACAGTAGATTACTGTTGATTATTCGTTTGACAAATTAATTGAGTGGAGGTAAGGTTGAAAACATCACTTTGTCACTGTACCCCGACCGTACCCTATTTAATTTAACAAACGATTTTATCAGTTTGATTTGAATATAAAAAACTTTGATTGATATTTACAATATCATAGATAGTACGATAACAACTTTAGTCAAGAAATGTGCGCAATAAAAATTCGTTTGTTTTCGTGAGCTTTGTCGTCGGGTACAAAAGCAAACTGAACGGGCGCTAGCTATATCATCAGTTCAAACGAAGCAATCTTAGTGGAAGTTAAGTGAAGAAAATGTCGCTACCGCCATATATTTCTCAAAACATCCAAAGGTCCATGCAAATGATAAATAATCCGATGGGAATTTCCGGGGAAGTTTTACGTAATTGGCGAACTGAATTTCCAGTTGGCATCAACCACAACAACAACGAATGGGTCATTGAAGATGTACAAAAATTTCAAGTTACGACAGACATGATGCATTACGCTCCGGAAGAAATCACCGTGAAGACCACCAATGAAAATACGCTTATCGTCGAAGCCAAGAACGAAACTAAAGACAAGAGGGGCAGCATTTATAGACACTACGTCAGAAGTTTCGTTTTACATGAAGGATATGACATAAAGAAGGTGGTAACTACATTTTCTGAAAACGGACAGCTTACCATCACAGTTCCGAAAATAATTCAACCAAATCTTCAAGAGAGAACAATTCAAGTCATCCATGTAGAATGAATTCAATTTTTTCCAAACATTTATTGTGCTAATGAGGTTTAATAATAATATAAAATTGAATAATCAATGATTTAGTTTTCTTGGTAATTTATTTATTGAGTTTCTGGATGATCATTTTATCCATTAACTGTTATGACCACAGATAATCAATTTAAAATTCTGGAAATTTTATATTCTATATGTATTCTGAAATCCTGAAATGCGTGGTGTATCTGGAATGTGTTCTAATTGGAATCTTGTGATTTTATCTCAAATTTTAAGTCATACTATTGAGTCGCTAAACAACACAAAAGTAAAGCAAGGACCAACAAACTAGAATATAACAAAAAATCGATGCATTATTGTTGTTTTCAGTTGTAATCTTAGTGCCAAAAAGATTTTGCATTTTTTTCTTATTTTTTACGACTTGTTTTGTATGTGGAATTTATAAAAAAGGCGATATCTCGATGATTAGATGTTGAAAAATACAATTAAATTTCATAGAAAAGATACCAAGTTCTATAAACACTCTAAGATAACATTATGCACATTATAAAAAAGCGATATCGAAGATAAAGAATCTTAAACGCGGAAAATTGAATTAGTATTTCCACATCGACATCCGCTTGCATTTATTTGTTTAATATTTATAATCACAAAAAAACTAGAAATTTTAATGCATACTACTATTAAATAGTAGATTATTTTACTAGAGTTAAACAATAACATTGTTGAGCTTAAAAGTTTGCTGGCGAGGCTTTAGCCGAGACAGCAAATTAAGCGAAACAATTATATTTTTTAACTCAAGTGAAATATATTATTTTTTCTTCAAGCGTTTCTTGCTAGTTTTCATGTGTTATTTTCAAATTTTCGAGATTCTCGAGTGTTATAGTGACGTTTTATTCTGGACCAATCAAGTTGGTACTTTACTGTACATTCATAATATGACATAACCGAGATATCAAAACAAAATAACTGTTGCTTTTTAATGTTGTAATGACAGTACAAAACATTTTTAGCGTCTGCCAGTAGTTCAATAATATGCCGTTTTATTGTCGGTTGAAGAAAAATTCAATTACTATTTATCCGGTAGTTTTAAATTTCAGTTAAATTCTCGTTTTTGTGAAGTAGTTCAAATGTACAATCAATCTCATTGCAGGTGACATGTCATTTATTGGCCAAAATAATCTATTTACTTAAAAATTTTTTCTTGTTTTAAAAAATTGGTTGATGTATGTACTTAATAAGACAAGACTTGCGACATCTAGTACCGATCGTGCTAACGTAGCACGTCCGAAAAGTAATCTGTACTACTATAGTATGTAAGTAATTATATAGTCGATTCTTCAATTATTAGTTTACAGTGGCAAACAAACACAGAGAATCACTTGATAACTATTTCGTCCTTTTGGGACTCTTCAGGATTTTAAGTTCACTATTTACAATATTTACGGCTGTCGATTTAAGAGTTGGATCTTATATAATATATATATAATATGGAATTATATGGAAACAACAATATGTTGCCATATTGACAGCTGCGCACATTCTCCAGCAGTGAACTAGATTTCTCTTAAAGTCGAAAAGGACAAAACAGTTACAGATTACTTACTTTTACATGCTGCGGTAAGCATGAGCGGCACTAGATGTCGCAACATCTTGTTGTTTTCATATAATGTGCCAATTGTTCGCCGCGCATAATGTACAATAGTGAACTTACATTCGAGTTCTCTCACTCCTGAAGAGTCCTAAAAGGACGAAAATAAAATGAGAACATAATATTATTTAAATTTAATTATATTCAAACTGTCTAATTTTATGTGGACGTTACAATGCTTTCAGCAAGAAAAGAAGGAGAGACGAAGAAGTGTACAATAATCTTTAGGAGAAGCACTGAAATGTCAAAGTCTCCAGAAAAAATGCAGGGGTAGCGAAAATGACTGAGAAGAAAGGGGATGATAAAAAGAGAGAAGGAGATTTAAACAAGAGATTGGATTGAAGAAATGCTGAAAGAAATAAAGGAGATAAAAATTAATCGGGTAAAAGCTAGTGACGAAATGAAAGAAGAAATGAAAAATTAAATGATAAACTACAAGATAAATGTAAGAAATTACAAGAAAAGGTGTATGGTTCGGAGAAAAGAGTGAAATTTTTAGAAACTGAGAAAAAATCTTGTGGTGAAGGGGTTGGAAGTAAGAGGAGGTAAAAAGAAATACAAAAGCAAGTTGAGGAAATAATCAAAAGAAAAAGATAGGCGAGGAAATAAAAACAGAAGAGGCGGGAAAAATTAAAAAAGGAGTAGTAATTATAACATTGAGTAGTATGAACGATAAATTGGAGATTTTAAGAAAGAAAGCTAAGATGAAAGGAGCGAAAATGTTTTTAGATGAGGATATGTCATCTGAAATGTATGATTAACAATATGACAAGAGGCAAAAATAATACAACGAGAAAAGGTAAAAATAGGGTTTGCAAAAATGTAGGTAGAAGGTAAAGAAAGAAGGTAGATAGAAAGTGAAGGCAGAATAATGAAGTGAAATACAAGAAACTAGAAAAAATGAGGGATACTGGGGTAGGGAGGAATCGAAAGGAGAGGTATAAATAAAAAAGGTTAATAATAGAATAGTATTTTGGAATATATCAGGGATAGAAAATAAAGGAAAATAATTTAGGAATTACATAAGAGGTTTTAAAATGGTTGGATTGGTGAAGACGTGAATAGAAGAGAGGGAGTAGAAGGAATGAAAGGAAGAATTCCGGCGGAGTTTGAGTGGGATATACAATTTGCTGCAAGAACAAGTAAAATGGACAGGGTAGGGTGTGGAATAATAACAGGAGTAAGGAAGGAGTGGAAAAAAGAAGAAGATAAAGGGAATAGTTAATAAAAACTAGGGTGAGAAAATGGAAAAGAGAAGTGGTTCCAAATAATAACGGTTTACGGTAAAGAAATGGGAAGTACAAAGGCAAAAATTTATAAGATGGTAAAGGTACGGAAAGAAGGAAAAATTAATAAAAGGGGGGATTTTTTGCGAGAAAAGGGATTAGGATAGAATAATGATACACGGAAAGATTAAAAAATGAAGTCGATGGACAAAAAATTAAATAGACAAGGAAAAATATTGATAGGCATATGCTAAGAAAGAGGATGAACTATAATGAATAAAAATATGGAAAAAGATGAAAAGGGAAAATACACTGTCACAGACTATGTTATAATAAATGATGAAAATGAGGAAGAGATAGAGCAGTTGCGGATAGGAGAACAGTAAGAATCGGATCATTAACGTTTAGAGGTGATAATGATAGACAAAGGAGAAAAAGAAGAACAAGAAAAAATGAGGAATGGGAGATAGTAAACTTTGAACAAGAGAAAGTATAAAGAGATGTAGAGAAACATTGGAGAAAGAGCAAGAAACATTTCAAACAATGGAAGAGGAAATAAATGCGATAGTAAAGAAAATGGACAGAGCAAAGGAAAAGAGTCATAAAAGTAATGGGAGTAATAAAAAACAGCAAAGAGTTGTAGAATAGAGAATGTAAAAGATCTAAAAAAATGAGATAAGCCGAGGGAGAAGAAAATGGAAAAAAGGAAAGAGAGGGTTTAAAGAGTACAAGGAGATAAAAATATATAAAATGAATGTATAAAAAGAAAAGAAAAATGTAAAAGAGAAGTAGGTGAGAAGATAGAGGGTATAAAGAATGAAGGAAATGTATGGGAATGATTAATAGAGACAGGAAAAATTAAATTGGCTGTGAAAGATATTGATGATGGAGAAAATGGGTGGAGCATTGCAGAGTGCTATTGGAAGGAAGAAAAGGAGAAACCAATATCTATACAAGGAAAGAATAAGAAATAAAGAAATAAAAAAAGAGTTGAAAGATGCGTTAAGAAAAGTGAAGAAATGCAAAGCGGAACATGGAAATACATAGGGCAGAAAAACAAAAATAAGACTAAGAAAGTTATATGATCAATTTTGCCATATACGTACAAGTAATATGTAACATTTCATTTTTCAGTATTTAGTTAATTAACGCTTTACCACTGAGAGAAACCATTAAGGCTTTATTCAGCGAAAAAAAGCGCATATACGTCATGAAGTCGAAGAATAATCCCAAAATCATTAATGAATATAAGAAACAACAGGGGACGAAGATGAGACTACTGAGGTATACCGGATGTACTATTGTAAAACCTTGACTCTCAGGAATTTATTTTAACTATTCCAGAAGCAAGTATATCAAAAGCTCTACTAAAGTCAGTGTATACACCATCTACTTCATTACCCTTACTAAACTGATCAAGACTATACTGTTTGAAAACCAAGAGGTTAGTCAGTGTAGACGTACAAGGCATAAATCCATGTTGCTCTGATATAATTTTTGGTCTTAGTAAAGCTGATAGTTTCTTACACACCAACATCTTAAAGACAAAATCGATAGAGGTCTGTAGTTAACAACATCTCGACCCTGACTTGAAAATAGATAACTCGTCCTCCAAACATTTGGGAATGTCTCATGGCTAAGAGATATTTGGAATAAAATATATAATGGGAAGGAGATGTCGGCACTTTTTTATCTTCAATGATTTAATATCTAAAAAAGTTAAATTGCCTCAAATGTCGCCTAAAGACCACCCCTAATTCTTCCTACCAGCATTGTCATTGGGCATAGTAGCATAGGGCACTTGAGAAACTATAAGCGAACATGTCAGTTATAGAATTAAGACTGCTTGCCAGTTTGTCTTCAAATTTCAAAGTTGCGGAATGCAGTCAAAGACTTTACATAGCGCCAGAAAGATTGACTATTGATACTACGGAGTTGCTTATAAATATCTTATAGCAATGTTTTTTTGCAATCACTTTTCAAATTGGCAGAAATAAGATAATCCGAGTAATTATTATTTTAATTTTATTAAAATCATCTAACCTCAATATAAAAATACTGTAAAATAAGTCCCCAACCACAAGATCAATTTCGTCATCATCAAAGTTACCAAAAACCAAATCCAAATTTTTACTAGTGTGATTCATAACATAATTAAATTGCTTAAAATTTAAAAAATCTAAAAAACAAATTGGCACTACTACTTAAAGTAGCGGTCGTATGTAGTTTTCGGCGTCCATGTGGGTCCGCAGAGGTTGTAGTCACCAGTTAGTAGGATGTACTTCCACCAGAAACTCAATGGCTGCACAGTGATCTTCGTAACACATATTTCGGAATTTGGAGGAATATAAACAGTTTTAAGAATAAAAACTTTACCCTGAACACTAAGTCTGTGACGGCGTTCTATCCATACCAATACGTATCCCATCTGTTAACACCAACAGCTACAATGGAGACAAATAATAATTACCCAAAGTTCTTATTCGTACAATGGTACGAACACTGGAGGTAAGTAAAAAAATACGAAATTTTCTTATTTTGATGTTTTTATTTGCATTTATCACAATTTATTTTAAAAAATCATTGTGACTGGATGATCATGATAATAAGAAGTTGTTTGGTTCCATTGAAAAGAGAACTTTAAACTGTTTAGAAATAATAATAAAAAAGTAACTATTCTATTTATATAAAAACAATTGTTTTGCAATACTTATCTCTTTTTGTGAAAATTTGTTTTTTTTAATGTGAAACATATTAAGCACTAAATGTATAGTCTTTTTACTAAAAAATTGAATAAAATTACACTGTATAATTCTCAAACATTCTACAAATTTCATAAAAGTTTCTGAAATATTCTAAAAAATAAGAATACTTTTCTAAATCTAAATTTAAGTAACACAACAAATTAAACGTATATTTTGTACAGTGTTATTGTAATATTATGTAGTTACTTTAGTTTAAATTAATTGCGTTTTAATTTATCAAATGTTTTGTAAATAAAAAAACATTGTAATGAGTTAGGTTTGGTTGCCTATGCATCAGGCGTTTTAAGAAACCACTCTAATCAATAATTAAATTAATTTGTTTTGTTTTTGGGTTATTATTTAATATAAAACCAGTTCGACGGGATCAAACCTTTTTGTATCATAGGAAAAGGGTATAACCAAAAGAAAATTCATAATTAACCTAAACGCCTAATGGATAGGCAACTAAACTTATAAATTGTTCTTTTATTTAATATTCGTACAAATCTTATTGTATAGGAGAGTGCTCGTCACGTTGAGAAATGCTTAAAAATTGTTGTTGTGGGAGAATTGTGGTTAAAAGTTAAAACTTTCACAAATAAAAAGTTCTTACTATAGTAATTCTAATTCTGTCAAAAATTGGATCATGCAGAAGGGCACACTAGTCAAAAAATAGGTATACAGGATTGTAAAGATTGGAACAAGATGAATTTTTTTAGTTTTTGTTTCACACACTTTTCTCTAGCCTATATTTTTTAATGATTATTCTAAGATATGAAAATACATTACCACTTATGGGGCAAATTTAATAAAACATTGAATATCTCCGTTCAAAGGCAATTTTAGTGTTTTTGCCGTTACAATTGCAGTATTTCGTTCACTAACGCCTTAAATAAAAAACTTATTCTTTGTAAAAGTTTATTTGATACTCTCTGAAGGTAACAGTGAAAGAATTATGTTTTTACTAGTTCATATAAGATAATTATAATATAAACGTATGCAGGTATTCTAATTAAAACTCTTATCACCGGCGGCTACATCGATACCCCACCCTTGAGAGGCATTATGCATCCCTTTTAATTCCTCGTAGCTCTATCGCACTCGCACATACTATTGTACGCTACAAAAACTGATTAAATTTCCTTCTTTACCCGCTTTACGATCTTGTATATCTCTCATTTTTTTAATTTTGTGCCCTTCATATACCTTGCATAGAAAACAGATTGTAACCATGACACCCACCAGAAAGCAAAATAATAGCCAACGGGCACTCTACAAGTAAGTAAGAACAAACTACTAGTTTATCATAATACAAAAGCTTTGCTAAACTTTCCAGAACTTTCTATATATTTCATAAAAAAAGTTATATGGTTTTCTGGAATATTCTAGGTGTACGAATAAAACGCCCAACCAGGTGCATTCTTGACAGAAAACAATTATCAAAATAAGATCCTCTAAATGAAAAAACAACAATAATGTTTATTTATAAAACAATCATTAAATAAAAAAGGAATAAATTATAATAAACTTATTTAATATTTAAATGTAAAGTCTACTTTTTTCGTCTCGATGTGCGTAACTGGAATGACCCGTTCTTCGATAGCTAATTCTGTTTTCTTTGGTGCCGTAATAGAAAGAATACCATTTGCGGACAACTTAGTTTCCAACTTCTTCAAATCGTGACCCTCTGGTACAACGAATTCTCGTGTCAACTGCCTGAAGGTACTTCCGTTGTCATTTTTGGACTCGTGTTTCGCTTCAACGACTATTAATTTTTCATCTACCACTTTAACGGCAATTTCTTCGGGAGTGTAATGATGAACATTTAGTTCCATCAAATAATTTTCTTTGTCTTCTGTTACACAATCTTCCTTATTTACAGGAGATTTAGGATGAATTCCTAAGTTTTGTCGGTTGGATGAGAGCGAAAATTGCGATCATTGATGAAATTGAGAAAAGGAAAGAGTTCTTCGGCCATTCGCATTTGTTGTTCTAATGTACGATACGGTGCGTCGACGTCTCTTACGATTATCGGAACAAACGACATTTTATTCACTTCGAAATTTAATTTGTTCGAAACTTTTACACGTTCAAGTTTGAATTATAACTGATTAAAAGTTGCGCGCCGGTGCGTATTTATAGTACACCGAATGTGCGCGAGTATCAGCGAAAGTTCTGGAAAATAGTTCCATTGATTTAAGAAAAGATTTCGTCATTTTCTAGAATGATCGAATATTTTAAAGTCATTGTGATTAATAAATAAGCACGGAATTTAATTTATTTTATTATATACGAGATTTAGAAACTTATACTTTAAACTGTGATTAATTTTAATTAAAGCGCAAACTACTGTGAAAACCTATTAGTTTAAGGTTTGTTAGATTTGAAAAAAAAAACAAAAATAATTTATTAAATTTGGGGGCATTGTAACAGTTTTTACCAAATATTGAATTTATTATATATTTAAAAAGCTTATACTTAAAATTAATTAAAGCGCAAACTACTGAGAATGATGTTTATTAAAAATAATAAGTTACCTAGTTTAAGGTTTGTTAGATTTAGAAAACAAAAATAATTTACAGTTTTTACCAAATATAGAATTGAATTTCACAGGAGTAAAAAGTAGAAATTTTAGATTATTTTCTAAAAAAAGCGCACTGTGCGCTTTAGTTAAAATTGATTCCAGATTAAAATATTATTTTTCTAAATAATATCAACAATAAAATAAATCAAATTTCATGCCTATTCATCAATCACAATGAGTTTAAAATATTGGATCTAAATGCAATGAATCATCTTCCAGAACTTTCGCTGATATTCGCGCTCATTCGTTGTGTATAAATACGCATCGACGCGCAACTTTTAATCAATTCTAATTTAAGCTTGATCTTTTGAAAGTGCCGAGCAAATTCAACAAAAAAGTGAATAAAATGTCGTATGTTCCGATAATCGTAAGAGACGTCAACGAACCGTTTCATAAATTAGAAAAACAAATGCAAATCGCCGAAGAACTCTTTCCGTTTTTCAATTTCATCAGTGATCGCAAGCATTCCCGCTCGTGCAACCAACCAAACATGGAAATTCATCCGTTTTCAAACGAAAAGCGTAAATGTGTTTTAAATAATCGTATTAACGAGGAAGGTGGTATAACCGAAGACAAAGAAAATTATTTGATGCAACTAAACCTTCATCATTATACTCCAGAAGAAATTGCCGTTAAAGTAGTAGATGAAAAATCAATAATCGTTGAAGCCAAACACGAATCGCAAAATGCTAATGGTAGTACCTTCAGGCAGTTGACAAGAGAATTCGTTGTACCAGAGGGGCACGATTTGAAGAAGTTGGAAACTAAGTTGTCCGCAAATGGTATTCTTTTCATTACTGCACCAAAGAAAACAAAATTAGCTATCGAAGAACGGGTCATTCCAGTTACGCACATCGAAACGAAAAAAACGTAGCTTTTACTAAATGTTTATAACAATTTATATAAGTCCTAGAAAATCTGAAGCATTCTGTTTAACATGGGGTATTTGAAAAGTCCGATTTATATATCCCCAAAGTGTTTTTAGGATATTTTCACTATCAGAACAATTAACAAAGTGACTAATAGTTTAACGGTTTAAGCAATGTTTTTGTATTTTCATTTTTTACAATTTACAATTACAATTTTTCGTCCTAGACTGAAATAGTTATTTACCTAACGACTACGGGAAGATAAATGTCCCGCATGAGTACTTTGTTTGCCGCACGACCGTAGTGAGTGCGACATTAGTGCGAATGCTGGCAATTTGTTCTCAAAAAAGTTAGGTATATTTTTTGTAACGAGTAACTGTAGTAATAGTTCATAAATAAATAAATTCACAGCTGCTTAGTTTTTTGTGTTTAAAAGTAATTTGAGTTGGTAGCACTGTCCCGCCGATTGCTTGGCAATTTGCTTTGCGTTGTCAACTAATACCAACCTAACAAAAATTTTCCTATTTCCTCGGAAACTAAAAAACCCCGCGGTGCGGAAAATGGAACTTTCCGTGCTTGGCAATTTGCTTTGCGTTGTCAACTAATACCAACCTAACAAAAATTTTCCTATTTCCTCGGAAACTAAAAAACCCAGCGGTGCGGAAAATGGAACTTTCCGTGCATCGAGAATAACTGGGAAATCAGTAATCTTAGACTATGAGTACAAAATAGTTATTTCCATTAGAGTGTGGAAAGTAAAATTTTACGGCGCTTGGGCTCGTTCCTCATTAGCTGGATCGCCGTAAAATCACTTCACACACGAAATTTGGATACTATTTTTTGGCCGACGATTATCATCAAAAAGTAAAAAAGAACAAAATTATTTTTACTGATTTTAAGTAGGCCCACCTAATATATGTCAGTTCATTTGTTTAACTGACGTATAGATGGCGCCATTGATATCATCATCAATAAAAAATTAAATTTCCCTTTATTCTGTACATTACCGTGTCAAGTATGGTGTAAAGTAATTTTTTTTAAATCAATTTATCAGATTTTATACTTACTTTATTTTTAAAACGTTCTCAAATAGCTGATAAATCAGACACTACTTTACTGCATAGTAGCCGTACTTTACATTGTGTGTAAAAATCAAGTTTCAAGACAAGTATGAACAACTGATAAAATTTGCTTTTACAGTTCAGGAGGCCAAAACATATTTTTTGATCGACAAAAATTATTAAAATAACTAAATTCGTTTATTTCTATATTATTTGAAATATTAACTAATTAACAAGAAGAATCAAGGATTGAACAGCACTAATTTTAACGAATATGGTGACTAATTAACTAACTATTCACTAGGTGTCGCAAAACTTATAGTTTGAATATGATGAACCCTCCAGTAGGGAATATAGTTGACAGCACGCATTTGTACAATAGTGAACCTTGCTCTCACTCCTGAAGAGCCTCAAAAGGACTAAACAGCTGTCGAGTGATTCTCGGTGTTTGTTGGCTATTGAACAACCTCTTGCAAACTTACAGCAGGCGATTCGAGATTTCTATTTTTGCTAACACTTAATTGGATTAAAAATTGAAGCATTGACTTATGTAACTGCTTTTACATACCTGTCGAGAAAATTGTTTAATGCGAACCATTTGCGTACGTGATCGCTAACACGAGTCGACACTAGGTGTCGCAAAATTTATAACTTAAAAATAATAATTAGGTATTCTACTAATTATGTGAATTAGAATCTATATGAAAAAATATCAAGGCATCCCGATTAGAATCAGAATTAGATTAGAATGAAATTATCATTGCAACTTGATTAATTTGAGGCGTCATTAAATATTATTCTTGAATTTTTAAAAAATTTTATACAATCGAATAAAAAATAATGTATTACGCACGTCCTTATAACATAAAAACTTAAATGTAAAGTTTACTACTCTTTTTTCGTAATGAGAAGTTGTTTGGTATCATTATAAAGAGAACTTTAAACCATTTAAGAATAATAATTAAAAAAGTAACTATTCTATTAAATTTTTTTTGCATTACTTTATGTCTTTGTGTAATTTATTATATTTTCTAATATGTAGCATTATTAAGCACTGATTGTAGAATATTTAATAAACTTTTTCGATAATAAAATGGATATATTGCTCGAACAAGTGAAATAATTCTTGAACATTCTATACATTTCATAAAAGTTCTAAAGTTTTCTGAAATATTCTAGATATCAATAAAAAAAATTCCAAACTTAATTTAAGTAGCAAAAAAATATAACAAATATAACAAACTTAATCAATTTAATTATTCGTATGTTTCAACTATTATAAAATGTCATCCTCTTCTTTGGTTTAATTATTTTTTGTTTCAAAATGAAAATACATAACTCAAAAATATCGAACGATCAGAGTGTCGGATTGATGTTTAGAAACCGAACTGGTCTAGAATTGATTATATTACAGCAGCCATGTCAAACTCAAAGTCACTGGTGGGCCAAAAGCATGAAGACCATAGACTAGGTGGGCCGCAAAACCTAATCTTAAAGAAGACAAACTACTGAAAATCTTAACGAAAAAAGTACTATTATGTTAGAAGTATATTTATTAAATTTCCAATAAAAAGGACATTACAAAAACTTACAAACATTAACTTCTTTTGCCAGATATTTGACATCTTTTGTCTTTAATTAAGTTGTCTATTTGTGGCGTGAATTTATCGGCGGAAATAACTTTTAAAACTGCGTCCAAGTGTGCGTCCGTCAATCGCGATCTTGCGGGAGACTTGTTTCCTTTCATCAAAGAAAATAATTGTTCACACTTATAGGTACTTCCAAACATTGACAGGATTTTACAGGCAAGTTTTCTCATTTCTTGGTATTGAAAAGGCAAGTACTTATAAAATTCGAATGTACCAACACTATCAAATTTTTCTTTTAAATGGGTTTGACACTGAATCTCAATCACTTCCATCTGCAAGTGAGGGGAACTTTATCAATATCGATAGTGAAAAGACCAGTAAATAAAGAAAAATTGTTTTCTTGGGACTTAAAATCCTGAAAACGCTTTTCAAATTCTGACAAAAGGCTTCCCATTTTCTCTGTATACATTATGTATGATATTGGGCCACTTGTACTTTCCTGATACGCCTTGCAAGTCGGAAAATGTGACAGATTATCCACCGCTAACTGGTTTTTCCACAGCATCATCTTACACTTGAAAGCTTTAACATGATCATGCATATCTGTTATAACTTGACGTGGTCCTTGCAATTTCGTATTTAAGTCCGACAAGTGTTTTGTGATGTCTACCATAAATGAAAGATCTTGTAAAAAGGTACGTCGGATAATAAGCTGACATCTTGTTCTTTCACTTCCATGAAAAGGCGTATTTCTTCTTTGAGTTTCCAAAACCGATCGAGAACCATAGAACACGAAAGCCATCGCACTTCTGCATAATAAGGTAAACCAGTGTACTCACTTTCTAAATCACGTAAAAACGCACAAAACTGTCGCTGATTCAAGCCACGTGACCTTATGAAGTTTATCATTTTTTCACTGACTTTAAAACGCTTTCCAACTTGATCACCTTTGAGCATAAAACTTCTTGGTGGATTATGCAATGAACATGATGAAAATCTGGTTTGTCACTGCCCGTTTCTCTGATATTTGTTTGTAATATTTTAATGAAGCCATTATTTACTCCAGTCATTGAAGGAGCTCCATCTGTTGCAACGGAATACAGTTTTGACAAATCTAAATTGTACTTTTGCAGAAGTCCATAAACAGCATTGAAAATATCCTCCCCAGTTGTTGTATCATGCAATTCTTCATAAACGTTGATATCTCTATCAACAGCACGAAGAAAAACAGCGAGTTGCGCCACACCACACACATCTGTACTTTCGTCACAGGCAATAGAAAATGCAATGAAAGAGTCTGATTTTGTTTTTATCTGTTCGCTTATATTGGCAGCCAACTCGGTAACTCTTTCAGCGACAGTATTCCGGGACAAGGATATATTTTGAAAAGCCTTCACGCTCCCTGGACTTACAATTTCCGCAGCCTTTACAAGGCACTCTTTTATAAATTCACCTTCAACAAATGGTTTTGAGTGTTTTGCGATCAACTCCGACAGTACGTAGCTCGCTTGAACGGCAGATTCATTTTCTTGCTTTGGACGTGTAAACATAAGCTGTTGATCTTTTAACCGTGATTTTAACTTTTTTAACTTTTCGTTTCTAATCATGCCTGTATACTTGTCAAACCTCTTACTTCCACTTGGTTTTGAAACAGACATGTTAAAAACTTTACCCGAAATAAATAACAATAAGTACTGTTACGTGTTGTAACAATAAGTACGCAACTAAACTTGCAATTCTATCGCAACTGACTCATAACTGACTGAATAACTGAACTGAATCGAGCGGTATTGGCTTATATACGGATTGTGATTTCTCGACAGTTCTTTCCAGAATGTTCAGGTAGCGTCATCTGTGTTCTCGCGCGATAGAACTTTCCGGAACAAGCCAGGCTTTTAGGTTGAGCGCGCATCTTAGTTCATCATCACAGTACTTTATTTTCGGTTTTAACAGGCTCGCGGGCCGCATTACATGGCTGTTTTCAAAATTGATTCGGGGCCGCAAGAAAATGCTCAGTGGGCCGCATGCGGCCCGCGGGCCCTATGTTTGACATGGCTGTATTACAGTATACAGAAGCTTTGCTAAACTTTGTCAATGATTTACAGGTATGGAATGTAATTTCAGAACTTTCTATAAATTTAATAAAAAATGATATATGATTTTCTGAAATATTCTAGGTATCCGAATAAAGTGCCCACCCAGATGAATTCTTAGCAGAATGAAGTGAAAAAGAAATCATTCAAATGAAAAAAACAACAATAGTTTTCCAATTTTTATTTATAAAACTACCATTAAGAAAAAAAATGAATAAATTATAATAAACTTATTTAATACTTAAATGAAAAGTCTACTCTTTTTTGGTCTCGATGTACGTAATTGGAATGACCCGTTCTTCTGTAGGTAGTTGTACTATCTTTGGTGCAGTAATGGAAAGAGTACCATCTGCAGACAACTTTGTTTCCAACTTCTTCAAATCGTGTCCCTCCGGTACGACGAATTCTCTTGTCAACTGCCTGAAGGTACTTCCGTTCTTATTTTCGTCTCGTGTTTCGCCTCAACGACTACTGATTTTTCGTCTACGACTTTAATTGAAATTTCTTCGGGAGTGTAATGATAAAGGTTTAGTTTCATCAAATAATTTTCTTTGTCTTCTGTTACACAATCTTCTTTATGTACAGCACATTTAGGATGAATTCCTAAATTTTGTAGGTTAGACGAGCGCGAAAGATTCCGATCACTGATGTACTTGAGAAAAGGAAACAGTTCTTCGGCCATTCGCATTTGTTGTTCTAATGGGCGAAACGGTGCGTCGACGTCTCTTGCGATTATCGGAATAAAAGACATTTTATTCACTTTGAAATTGAATTCGTTCGAAACTTTTACACGTTTAAGTTTGAATTATAACTGATTAAAAGTTGCGCGCCGGTGCGTATTTATAGTACACCGAATGTGCGCGAATATCAGCGAAAGCTCTGGAAGATTGATGCATTGATTATAGAAAAGATTTTGTCATTTTCTAGAATGATCCAACGTTTTAAAGTCATTGTGATTAATAATTAAGCACGGAATTTAATTTATTTTATTATATACGAGATTTAGAAACTTACACTTTAAACTGTGATTAATTTTAATTAAAGCGCAAACTACTGAGAATATTAGTTTAAGGTTTGTAAAAAACAAAAATACTTTATTAAATTTGGGGGCAGTGTAACAGTTTTTACCAATTATTCAATTTTCAATTTTAAATTGATTTCACAGGAGTAAAAAGTAGAAATTTTAGATTATTTTCTAAAAAAGCGCATTGGCGTTTTAGTTAAAATTAATTCCAGGTTAAAGTATATATTTTTCTGAGTAATATCAAGAATAAAGTAAATCAAATTTCATGCCTAATTATCAATCACAACGACTTTAAAATCTTGGATCTAAATGAAATGAATCATCTTCTAGAACTTTCGCTGATATTCGCGCTCATTCGTTGTGTATAAATACGCATTGACGCGCAACTTTTAATCAGTTCTAATTTAAGCTTGATCGTGTGAAAGTGCCGAGCAAATTCAACAAAAAAGTGAATAAAATGTCGTATGTTCCGATAATCGTAAGAGACGTCAACGAACCGTTTCATAAATTAGAACAACAAATGCAAATGGCCGACGAACTCTTTCCGTTTTTCAATTTCATCAGTGATCTCAAGCATTCCCGCTCGTGCAACCAACCAAACATGGAAATTCATCCGTGTTCAAACGAAAAGCGTAAATGTGTTTTAAATCGTATTAACGAGGAAGATGGTATAACCGAAGACAAAGAAAATTATTTGATGAAACTAAACCTTCATCATTATACTCCAGAAGCAATTGCCGTTAAAGTAGTAGATGAAAAATCAATAATCGTTGAAGCCAAACACGAATCGCAAAATGATAACGGTAGTACCTTCAGGCAGTTGAGAAGAGAATTCGTTGTACCAGAGGGACACGATTTAATGAAGTTGGAAACTAAGTTGTCCGCAAATGGTATTCTTTCCATTACGGCACCAAAGAAAACAAAATTAGCTATCGAAGAACGGGTCATTCCAGTTACGCACATCGAAACGGAAAAACGTAGCTTTTACTAAATGTTTATAACAATTTATATAAGTTTGTTATAATTTATTCAATTTTTTACTTTTAATGGTTGTTTTATAAATAAAAATTTTAAAAATTATTCTTGTTTTTACATTTAAATGTTTTCATATTTATACCAAATGTTAGCTTAAGGTTGCAGTTACGAGATTCCAATACCTAGAAAATTGATAAAATGTTCTGGAATTACTTAATAATAAATTACAAAGTTAGGTATTGCAATAATTTCTACACCAGTTCGGTTTCTAAATATCAATAAAACACTAAACATTGACATGTTTGAGTTATTTTCTTTTTAAAAACAACATTAGGTCAAAAAGGGCATCAAAACCCATTTATTAAGTCATGTTGTTTTATGCAATTTACTTAAATTTAGTTTTTGTAAATACAAATTTTGAAAATTAGTCCTATTATTTTCTTTATATTTAAATGGTTTTATTCTTATTATCGTTTTAGCCAAGAATATCTTATAGCCGTATTGAGTATGTCGGAAGTACTCTACAATATTTCGAGACACCATAACATTCTAGAAAAATCTAGTACTATCATAAAATGTATACCGTATGTCCTAGAAAATCTGAAGCATTCTGTTTAAGATGGGGTATTTGAAAAGTCGGATTTATATATCCCCAAAGTGTTTTTAACATAATTTCACTACTAAAACAATTAACAAAGTGACTAATAGTACAATGGTTCTAGCAATGGTATTGTATTTTCAGTTTTTTTGTGTCTAATGATTTTTTCTACCAAAATTTTGCTTTCTTGATTGCACTTATAATCATAGATTCAATTTATTGCTGGGTGAACAGGGAATAACATGCTTACTTAGAAGAACATTGAACAAATTGTTTTTACATAATAAAAGATTTTTTTTTTTTTAAATTGAAGGAATTATTTGTAAAATTTGATGAGGTGATTTCTTTGCATATAATGCGTATATCTGACGGATCTTTATTTAAGCAAAAATATACAGAATGAACTAATCTCCCTTCTCGCTAAAACTATCACCAACAAAATGGTGGCCCTACTACACAAAGCAACATATTACAGCAGACTGTACCCCAGATAAAAGCCATACAGAGTAAATGACACATGAGATTTGTTAATATTGTCACTGTAGAAGAACGTTTCCTCGGTTTTCTTTTCTTAAGTGAGATCACAGACAGCGTTTTAATAGATGCGATACTTAAAAAACTTTCTGACATGAACGATACACTTGAAAATGTGTCGAGCCGAGGATACGATACATGAAGGGGAAAATGTAGGTGTTCAAAAACTTATTCTGAACCAAAGTCCAAGAGCCGTTTTTCTTCCATGTAGCGCTCATTTATTAAATCTAGGTGTAAACGATGCTGCTTTTTGTTTACCGACGCAGTAGCATATTTTAATATCAACAAAAATTTTTTTCTTCCTTTAACTCGAGGCTGGGATGTGTTTATCGACATGTGATTAGACGTGGTTGATAACAAAGTTTTTGATAAGATGACATGTTATGAAGTTGAGTCATTAGCTTCAAAACAGATTTTAAATTTTATTTTATGTTTTGTTTGGTAATTTGGCATAACATTTTAACACACATCAATATGGCAATGGATTGAAATAGACGTAGTTAAAGCTGCATCAGTGTTAGAATAGTTATTTACATTAGAGTGTGGAAAGTAGGATTTTACGGCGCTTGGGCTTGTTTGTCATTAGCTGGAGCGCCGTAAAATCACTTTACACACGAAATTTGTATAATATTTTGTTGCCGACGATCATCATCAAAATGTAAAAAAGAACAAAATTGTTTCTTCTGATTCTAAGTTTAACCATTTAGACATACACCACCAGTCAGTTCATTTGTTTAACTGACGTATAGATGGCGCCGTCAATATCATCGTCAATAAAAAATTAAATTATCCATTATTCTGTACATTACCGTGTCAAGTATGGTGTAAAGTAAATTTTTAAAATCAGTTTATCAGATTTTATACTTAGTTTATTTTTGAAACGTTTTCAAATAGCAGATAAATCTGACACTCCTTTACTGCATAGTAGCCGTACTTTACCGCATAGTAGCCGTACTTTACCGCATTGTGTCGTTGATTGAAATATTGGTAAAGATAGTCAACCTTACGGGATTATGCGACCCCGAAATTTATTCTAAACATCAGAGGTCGGTAGTATCGCTTTGTGCTAAGAAAATACGTCAATTGTATTGTAGAATTTACAGAACAGTATTGCCGATAAATGTGAAATAGAAAACTGTAATTTTGCTGATAGTTTATGCTAAGGCACGACATTGTTGCCAATGCATTATGCCGTTGATTGAAATATTGGTGCATTGAGTCAATGTTGACAAACAAACAAAAACATGCGTTCTACAATATACAAGAATTTATTGATTTTTGTCGACGTACTAATTAAATGTGTGTCCTTTGTTATATATTTTTTTCTATTGTCTGTTAATTGTTCAATGTAATAATATTTATTTGTATCTTTCTTACGTAAGGTTATAACAATGGTTATACCATCATGACAAACACATATATGTACAAAGATTGTATACATACACATGTGAATAAAGTTTATTATTATGAAAAAACCTGCAGATTTAAAAGTATTAATTTCGTAAAGAAATCGTTGAAAAACGTTCTCCCAAAAAAACAATTTCTTTAAATACTTTTGAAAATTCCATACTCATATATTTATTACATTAACATCGTTTATCCGTTGAAAATGTTTTAAAATCTATTAGGCTTACGCAAGTAAATTTCTAAATTTTGGTCATTAAAATTAAAATTTTTAACATAGAAACGCTATCCCTTTTTATGTTGGAACGAATGTTGAATTTTCTTATATTACAATCTAACGTACTCAACTGTTTGCATCTAAACAATATTATAACAAGCCTACTCATTTACTAAAGGTGTTGCTAAAAGTATGCAATTGTAGAATTTCTGACTAAGCCAATAAGGAATGTGACTCATAAACGATAATCCGGAAGACTCCTCGTAATACATTTGTTTCAATATCAACTTTAGGTGTACTTATATTTTAACGTACGTTATTATTTATGTGTAAATTGTTTGTAAATTATTACTATTATTTTAGATCAGTTGGAATTGTAATTTTGAAACAATGTTTATAATTAATGAGCTATTTTTACTTTAATTAAACTATTTTAATTCGAAACCATGATATTTTGATATAGTTTCAAAGAGTAAAATCCTAACTTTTTATCTCTACTAACAGATAACAAAGTGTCACTTTTGTAAATTATTTTTTCCCTCGGGAAAAAAGTGAGTACTATTTTTAACACCAAATTTCCCTCAATAATTTTCTAATTCTATTGTAATATGATTTTTCAATATTAAATCGTCATTTATTTCGTCACAGAAAAGAATAGTGTATTATACACGTATTATCCGCACCGCGTCGGGAGACAACACACCTCAAGCTAAAATCTAGTACTTTTATTTTTAGAAGTAATAGGAATAGGTTTTATTACCAAGTGAATTTAAATTTGAAGGTCTAGTGGAACCCACTTTCCCTAAAAAACACGGTAACTTGTTGCCTTTTGAATTGAAAAATTTGAAAACCAATTTTTATTTAAAATCCTTTTCAACTGAACACGTAAAACAAGTAGATACAAAAACCAATAATTTTGCGTTTTTGAACTCTAGTGGTATTTCTCCCAGTATGTTCTACTTTATTCCTAACGAAGTTATTAAATGACAAACAAATGTCAACATTATTATTTGCAAGTTAAAAATAAAGTGCAAGCATAATTTGTAAAATAATTGTTTCTTATTTATCTAACACCGACCAAACCAAACTGTTTTAACAAATAACGCTTCGCATGTATTTTAGTAAATTATTAAAAAAACATTGTCATTAAAATCCAAGATATGTATCATCAATGGTATTATTCATAAATGAAAAATTCGTCACTTTTAATTACTAGTTAATACGTTTACTAAATATTTGAAAACGTTGCAACATTGTATTGACAAAAGTAAATTTTACGGATTGTATGTTGCGCCATTTTTACAACGGTGGAATAAATTGAACTATTCTATTTCAAGAATCGTACACATTATAACTTAGCGCTTCAGTACAGGTGAAAAAAGTAAACAAAAACGCAACCCAACATGCATATGTGAATTGCATCCGTGATACAAGCAAATACAAGCGGTTGACTATCTTTACCAATATTTCAATCAACGATTGTGTGTAAATATCAGGTTTCAAGACAAATATGAAAAACTGAAAAATTTGCTTTTACAGTCCAGGAGGCCAAAAAATATTTTTTGGTCGACAAAAAATTATTAAAATAACTAAATTCGCTTATTTCTATATTATTTGAAACATTAACTAATTAACAAAACGAATCAAGGATTGAACACCACTAATTTTAACGAATATGGTGACTAATTAACTAACTATTCACTAGGTGTCGCAAAACTTATAGTTTGAATATGATGAACCCTCCAGTAGGGAATATAGTTGACAGCACGCATTTGTACAATAGTGAACCTTGCTCTCACTCCTGAAGAGTCTGAAAAGGACGAAACAGTTGTCGAGTGATTCTCGGTGTTTGTTTGCTATTGAACAACCTCTTGTGAACTTACAGCAGGCGATTCGAGATTTTTATTTTTGGTAACACTTAGCTGGCTTATAAATTCAAGGATTGACTTATGTAACTGCTTTTACATACCTGTTGACAAAGTTGCTTAATGCGAACCATTTGCGCACGTGATCGTTAACACCAGTCGACACTAGGTGTCGTAAAACTTATAACTTAAAATAATAATTATTAATTATGTGAATTAGAATCTATATTAAAAAATATCAAGGCATCCCGATTAGAACTAGAATTAGATTAGAATGAAATTATCATGGCAACTTGATTAATTTGGGGCGTCATTTAATATTATTCTTGGATTTTTTAAAAAAATTGTATACAATCGAATAAAAAATAATGTATTACGTACGTCCTTATAACATAAAAAACTTAAATGTGAAGTTTACTACTCTTTTTTCGTAATAAGAAGTTGTTTGGTATCATTGTAAAGAGAACTTTAAACCATTTAAGAATAATAATTAAAAAAGTAAGTTTTCTATTAATTTTTTTTGCATTACTTTATGTCTTTTTGTGTAATTTAATATATTTTCTAATATGTAGCATTATTAAGCACTGATTGTAGAATATTTTTTGCTTAATAAACTTTTTGATAATAAAATTGATATAATACTCGAACAAGTGAAATAATTATAGAACATTCTATACATTTCATAAAAGTTCTCAAGTTTTCTGAAATATTCTAGATATAAATAAAACAAATTCCAAACTTAATTTAAGTAGCAAAAAAATATAACAAATATAACAAACTTAATCAATTTATTTATTCGTATGTTTCAACTATTATAAAATGTCATCCTCTTCTTTGGCTTAATGATTTTTTGTTTCAAAATGAAAATACATAACTCAAAAATGTCGAACGATCAGAGTGTCGGATTGATGTTTAGAAACCGAACTGGTGTAGAATTGATTATATTACAGTATACAGAAGCTTTGCTAAACTTTGTCAATGATTTACAGGTATGGAATGTAATTTCAGAACTTTCTATAAATTTCATAAAAAATGATATATGATTTTCTGAAATATTCTAGGTGTCCGAATAAAGCGCCCACCCAGGTGAATTCTTAGCAGAATGAAATGAAAAAGAAATCATTTAAATGAAAAAACAACAATAATTTTCAAATTTTTATTTATAAAACTACCATTAAGAACAAAAATGAATAAATTATAATAAACTTATTTAATATTTAAATGAAAAGTCTATCTTTTTGGTCTCGATGTACGTAATTGGAATGATCCGTTCTTCTGTAGGTGAGTTGTACTATCTTTGGCGCAGTAATGAAAAGAGTACCATCTGCAGACAATTTTGTTTCCAACTTCTTCAAATCGTGTCCCTCCGGTACGACGAATTCTCTTGTCAACTGCCTGAAGGTACTTCCGTTCTTATTTTTCGTCTCGTGTTTCGCTTCAACGACTACTGATTTTTCGTCTACGACTTTAATTGAAATTTCTTCGGGAGTGTAATGATAAAGGTTTAGTTTCATCAAATAATTTTCTTTGTCTTCTGTTACACAATCTTCTTTATGTACAGCACATTTAGGATGAATTCCTAAATTTTGTAGGTTAGACGAGCGTGAAAGATTCCGATCACTGATGTACTTGAGAAAAGGAAAGAGTTCTTCGGCCATTCGCATTTGTTGTTCTAATGTACGAAACGGTGCGTCGACGTCTCTTGCGATTATCGGAATAAACGACATTTTATTCACTTCGAAATTGAATTCGTTCGAAACTTTTACACGTTCAAGTTTGAATTATAACTGCGTTGCCGGTGCGTATTTATAGTACACCGAATGAGCGCGAATATCAGCGAAAGCTCTGGAAGATTGATGTATTGATTTTAGAAAAGATTTTGTCATTTTCTAGAATGATCCAACGTTTAAAGTCATTGTGATTAATAATTAAGCACGGAATTTAATTTATTTTATTATATACAAGATTTAGAAACTTACACTTTAAACTGTGATTAATTTTAAATAAAGCGCAAACTACTGAGAAAATTAGTTTAGGTTTGTTAGATTTAAAAAAAAACTGTGCGCTTTAGTTAAAATTGATTCCAGGTTAAAATATTATTTTTCTAAATAATATCAACAATAAAATAAATCAAATTTCATGCCTATTCATCAATCACAATGACTTTAAAATATTGGATCTAAATGCAATGAATCATCTTCCAGAACCTTCGCTAATTTTCGCGCTCATTCGTATTGTATAAATACGCATCGATGCGCAACTTTTAATCAGTTCTAATTTAAACTTGAACTTGCCAAAGTGCCGAGCAAATTCAACAAAAAAAAGGGAATAAAATGTCGTACGTTCCGATAATCGTAAGAGACGTCAACGAACAGTTTCATAAATTAGAACAACAAATGCAAATGGCCAGAGAACTCTTTCCGTTTTTCAATTGTATCAGTGATCGCAAGCATTCCTGCTCGTGCAACCAACCAAACATGGAAATTCATCCGTGTTCAAAAGAAAAGCGTAAATGTGTTTTCAATAATCAGATTAACCAGGAAGATGGTGTAACCGAAGACAAAGAAAACTATTTGATGAAACTAAACCTTCAGCATTATACCCGAGAAGAAATTGCCGTTAAAGCAGTAGATGAAATATCAATAATCGTTGAAGCCAAACACGAATCGAAAAATGATAACGGTAGTACCTTCAGGCAGTTGACAAGAGAATTCGTGGTACCGGAAGGGCACGACTTGAAGAAGTTGGAAACTAAGTTATCTGCAAATGGTATTCTTTCCATTACGGCACCAAAGAAAACAAAATTAACTATCGAAGAACGGGTCATTCCAGTTACGCACATCAAAACGAAAAAAACGTAGCTTTTACCAAATATTTATAACAATTTAAAATAAGTTTGTTATAATTTATTCAATTTTTTACTTTTAATGGTAGTTTTATAAATAAAGATTTTGAAAATTATTCTTGTTTTTCGATTTAAATGTTTTCATATTTATACCAAATGTGTACCTGGGTGTTATCTTAAGGTTGCAGTTAAGAGCTTCGAATACCTAGAAAATTGATAGAATGTTCTGGAATTACTTAATAATAAATTACAAAGTTAGGTATTGCAATAATTTCTACACCAGTTCGGTTTCTAAATATCAATAAAATACTAACATCTGAGAATTCGACTTGTTTGAGTTATTTTGTTTTTAAAACATTAGGTCAAAAAAGGGTATAAAAAGGTTATACCCATTTATTAAGTCGTGTTGTTTTATGTAATTTAGTTGTTGTAAATTACTTAGTCTTATTGTTTTCTTTATATTTAAATGATTTTATTCTTATCATTTTGGCCAGGAATGTCTTATCGCTGGTTTGAGTATATCTTGTGAAATCTTCATGAAATCTATACAGAGTGTGTCACCGGGAACCGCCCTTAGAGAATGTTATACAAAGTGATCCTAAAGTTTGATGTAGAATCCGAAAATGCAATAATATATAGAGCGTTCCATTTAAAATTACGAAGTTGATGTCAACTTCCAGTACAACCGGAAGGGTCAGAAGACTGAAAATATTTTAGATGAGTTTGCCCTATTGGTTTTAATCTTTCTCCAAATTTCCAATTTTTTTCCATGTTTACTTTTCCATATACGGCTAATGGCGGTTCCCGTTGAGACACCCTGCATAACTTTCTACATATGTGACTGAATTCCAAAGTAGAGGATCCAAAATATTGAACCTCGAGGCACTCCTTTATAAACATTTATTCGCTTACTTCTATTGTTATATTATATCTGTCAGATTTGTTTGTTGTATAGTATTTGAATTTTTTCCATCGCCTCGAAACTTCTCCACTTACTTCTATCAATTTTTCTTTTATTTTCAGATCTTTTATGTCTAATGATGTTTTTTACTGAAAGTTTGCGTTCTAAATTGCAGTTTTAATTGTAGATCCAATTTATTTATTATTGGTGGATAAACTTTGAAATTTTTGTCAAAAGTGCGCTGTCTTTCTGAAATTAGCCTTAGATGGCGCTTCACGTGCCCGTTAATATTGCAACGGGTGAGGTACTTCTTTTTATTGAAAAATCCCTGAATAATTTAATTTCTTGTAGTTCGATGAATTATCTTTATATATAAATAACCCAAAGGTGGTACACCCGGGTCTGTAGACTATCGAACGCCGTGAGTAACTCTTTTTCGTTATCTACGTAAGCGCCATTTTGTCGCCCTTTTTAGAATTTATACCTGGAATTTATATATACATGTTAGTCAAATGGATTCTCTCTTATTCTTTGGTTGTTGCTGGTATTACCTTTTTTTAATTTGCGTTCAACCTATGAAACTGACCACGGTCTTCACCTTCGTCAAGTTCGTAATCAGTCAATAGTCACTACACTATCTTCAGTTATTTCTACAATCCACAGCACTTGATGTTCTTAGGCACGAAATTAACCAGTTGAAGGATAAGTACCTACCAATAAGAAATAATGTAATTGCATATATTTCGACAGAACATTTTAATTTACCATAAGTATTGCGAACGTCGCGCTTTTGTGATAATCTGTTGTAATCGTAAGGCCTAACGAACTAAGTGAATTCACATGTTTATTTACAATTAAATGCGGTCGCGCAAGTATAGTTAGGGAAGTTCTAAACATTTTTCTTTTGGTCTTAAACTTCTCAAACGTGTAATGAGTGTACGTATTTTTAAGACGAGACTTGATTATTTAATACCAAGAGATTATTCGTAGAAAACGTTTCATGAAAATATTAGGTCATTCTAGAATATTCTATGCGTGCCGTTTCGAAATGTTATCGAGTACCGTAAAGTAGGGTGAATAGAAACTTCAGTGTGAATAGCAACAAAAGTGGTGAAAGTTATTGTGAATGCTGAAAATCTGGGGTTGTTCATTTTTTGTTAAGTTTTACCTCAAATATTTTTCATTTCTATGTTGCTCTTCATGTTTAATGTTTGTGAATGTCTGTAAACGAATTGGCAACACTGTAATACGGCTAGTTAGTCGCATGCAATTTTCGCGCGCCAAGTGTTCTCAATAAAACTTTTCTGTGAACGAAGATTCATATTTAGGTAAAAATATTAAATATTTGTGATAATATGTTGTATTCGATGTAGTTTCTAATGAGGCTTTGTGTTTTTTCAATAATTATCTGGTTTTCGAGAAACGGACCATTATTTAGAAATTGTGCGATTTTAGGTTAAATTGAGGTAATAGAAACACTTTGTCTAGTGACAACAAAGTAGATAGGTATGGCTCTTTACGACAGTGATAGTGGTATAGGCCCAGAAGATTTCAGAGAAGAGGAAAAAGAAGCCAATGTATCTTATCTGAGAGAAGATGAGGTTGAGGCAGATAGAGTGGAAAGAGATAAAGTGCGCGAAGATAGAGCGAAGACAGACAATAGAAGAGGAGATGAAGAAAATGAAAGAGAAACTGTTAACACAGTTAGAAAACATAGAGTTTCAAGATTTTTTAATGACGTTCATTTAGTAGAAAAACAAGATATTCACTTAGACATGTGATTACTTGTTAGCTTCGAGACCCAGAATCCTACCAAAGTGAAGAGATATAAATATTTCATTGGACAAGTTAAAAATTTCAATGAAAATCAAGAAGAAATAGAGACCAAGTTCGTAAAAAGCAAGCCGACTAAATTAGAATCGGAGTTCATGTACGCTTTTCCTGACATTCCTGATGAGTTGCTCTTTTCTTATGAACAAGTAGTCAGACAACTGTTTACAGTGACGAAAGTAAATAGTGATAAAGTTAAAAGTCATAGAAATAGAAACTTTTTAAGATTTCCCATAAGTCAGAATATTCTTGACTAACTCACGTTTATATCATTTTGTGTTGTGTTCTAATGTCAAAGTTTTTAAGTACCTCAGGTAGAGGTAAATTTCCGCGCTTTGTATGTGTTTAGGTATATCCTCTTTTTTTCCTTATTCTGACAAGCAATACTAGTTTAAGTTCAAGTTATAGAATGAATAAAATAAAATTTACAATTCACATGATTTTTTTTCCTGCTACATCGATTTTTATGTTTTGTATGCTTCGCTTATGCTACTAAAAGCATCTTCGCTGTTTCTATACACCCCAAGAGTGGTACAATCGCAAAATTAGTTAGAAAACCATATGGTTCTATTGACTCAGCTTCAAGGGTGAATAGAAACAAGGTGATTTTTTTTTTATATCGGTCCCAGTTTGGAATTGAGTCAAATGAATATACTAATGTCAAGTTAGGTACCTACGAAGTGAGACCAGACTTTTTCCGTATTTACATTTCATTTTAATCAATATACGAGGATGTATTGATATCTAGTTAGCCTAGACCAGTTCCTTGCATAATCAAAATATTGCGTTACCATAGCAACGAACAATAACTTATTAGACGTGTCAGTGTAAAGTTTGACGTCAAAAAGTAAACCAGAGTCACGCAATAAATTAAATGAAAAAGATGTCCACCGAAATTGTGAAAATCGAAAATTGGAGTATCGAGCCATCATCAAGTACCTGTATTTAAAAGGGTTAAGAGGTAAGCAGATTTACGAAGATATGCTTAATACCCTTGGTGATCAATGTCCTTCGTATGCGACCGTCAAAATTGGAATGCAAGCTTCAAAAGAGGTAAATTTTCCATTGAAGATGATGACCGATCGGGAAGGCCAGTTTCTGTGTCAGTCCCCGAAAATATCGATGCAGTTCATGACATGATTTTATCAGACCGTCGAATTGGGCTAAAACGGATATCTGAAGCACTGAATATTTCATACGAACGCGTTCATCATATGGTTCACGTCAATTTGGACATGAGAAAATTGCTGCAAAATGGATCCCCAAATGTTTGAATGTTGACCAAAAGCGTGCAAGGGTAGAAGCATCGCGTTCGATCTGTGCTCGATTTGAAAACGATGTAGACTTCTTAAACCGAATTGTTACTATGGATGAGACTTGGGTACATTTCTACGATCCAGAAACAAAGCAACAATCGATGGAATGGCGACACTCTGGTTCTCCAAGACCTAAGAAGTTTCGTGTCCAAAAATCTGCTGGAAAAGTTCTTGCTTCAGTTTTTGGGATTGCCATGGAGTAATCATGATTGATTTTTGGATAAGGGTAGAACAATAACTGGAGATTACTATTCGACATTACTGACCACTCTACGGGAAAATATTAAAGAGAAAAGAGCGGAAAGCTATCCAAAGGTGTTTTGTTTTTGCAGGACAACGCCCCTGCACACAAATCTCATGTTGCCATGCAAAAATTCGTGATTTAGGGTTTGAATTACTAGAACACCCCCTTATTCACCCGATTTGGCTCCGTCCGACTATCACCTCTTTCCTCAACTGAAAAAAGTTTAAAATCGTACATTTTCTTCCAACAAGGAGGTAATAGAAGCTGTGGAGGTCTGGTTTGCAGAGCAAGAAGAAACATTTTTTTGAAAGGTCTAGAGACGTTGCAGGTTCGCTGTAATAAATGTATCCAATTAAGAGGAGAATATGTTGAGTAATAAAATATTTTGACATTGAAATTTTGTTTGGTTCTATAGTAGGCTAAGAATTTTCAATATATCCTCGTATGTGGAAGTTATATACCTACTTGGAAATGTTTCAACTTGTTCCTATTCACCCCATTTTACGGTACTCGTGACATGACGTACTCAAAACGGTGATAATGGCAACCTGGCAAGAACGATAATAATAACTCATTTAAATATAAAGAAAATAATAGAAATAATTTTCAAAATTTTTATTTACAAAAGTATTGACTAAGTAAATTGTATAAACAACTGGGTATAACCATTTGATCTCATTTTTTGGCTTAATGTTGTTTCCAAATTAAAATACCTCAAACAAGTCGAACACTCAGAATGTTTAGAGATCGATTTATATTCACAAACCGAACTGGTGTAGACATTATTACAATACTGAGTTCTAGAACATTCTATCTAATTTCTAGAATATTCTAGGTATTTAAAGCACTTAACTGCAACCAGAAGCTTCCACCCAGATGCATATACTTAGTTAGCAGAAAACGATAAAAAATCATTTAAATAAAAAAAAGAAAATAATTTAAAAATTTTTATTTATAAAACTACCATTAATTAAAAAATTGAATAAATTATTGTAACAAACTTATTTAATATTTAAGTTGCCCTAAATATTTCGTAAAGTCTACGTTTTTTTCGTTTCGTTGTGCGTAACTGAAATGACCCGTTCTTCAGTAGGTGGTTGTATTATCTTTGGTGCCGTAATGGAAAGAGTACCATCTACAGATAACTTAGTTTCCAACTTCTTCAAATCGTGCCCTTCCGGTACCACGAATTCTTTTATCAACTGCCTGAAGGTACTTCCGTTGCCATTTTTCGACTCGTGTTTCGCTTCAACGATTATTGATTTTTCATCTACAACTTTAACGGCAATTTCTTCGGGAGTATAATGATGCAGGTTTAATTTCATCAAATAATTTTCTTTGTCTTCGTTTACACAAACTTCCTGGTTACTCCGATTATTTGAAGCATATGAATGAATTTCCATGTTTTGTCGATTGCACGAGCGCGAAAGATTACGATCCCTGATGCAATTGAGATAAGGGAAGAGTTCTTCAGCCATTCGCATTTGTTGTACTAATTCGCGAAATGGTCCGTCGTCGTCTCTTACGATTATCGGAACAAACGACATTTTGCGCACTTTGTTGTTAAATTCGTTCGACACTTATTCACGTTCAAGTTTAAATTAGAACTGATTAAAAGTTCTGTGCGTCGATGCGTATTTATACACCACGAATGAGCGCGAATATCAGCGAAAGCTCTGGAAGATTGATTTTAGAAAAGATTTCATTATTTTCTACAATTTTCATGTCTTAGAAATTTAAATTATTTTTGTATTTACCTATTTATTTACCTAAGTAAACAGTAAGAGTTTCGAAAAGTTACGATTACTTCTAGAAAAGGAAGCGGGAAAATTCTACGAGCTTCGATAGTTTTCGGGAACATCTCCGTCGAGTATAAAACTACATCGAACCCGAGCACGATCATCAGTTTAAATTTGAACGTTTTATTGAAAACATTATAAGTGCAGACTAGTGAAAAAATGTCGCTGTTACCGATCATTTTTCGAGACATCGAACGACCGTTACGCATGCTGGAACACCAGATGCGAATGGCCGAAGAGGTTTTTCCCTATTTGGAGGGCAACTGGCAAAGTAAATTGCCAGTTTGCAGCAGGAATGATTCGATCACTCAAGATAGAGAAAAGTTTCAAGTTAAGATGGATGTTAAGCACTTTGCACCAGAAGAAATTACTATAAAGACCACAGATGAGAATGGCCTCATAGTTGAAGCCAAGCACGAATCCAAAGACGAGAAGGGAAGCATCTCCAGGCGCTATGTAAGACATTTTGTGTTACCGGAAGGGCACAACATGAAGAAAGTTGAGACAAAATTGACTGGAGATGGAATACTAACCATCACTGCTCCGAATAAAATTCAACCTGTTCTTCAAGATCGAACAATTCCTATCACTCATATACAATCTAAGATGTAAAGCATGTCATACAATTCAAACAAATTTATGTAATAAGACTAATTTTTTGTAGCTATTTGCTTCAAAATAAAATTATTTACTTCCCATTAGCTCAATGTTTACTGTTTAACGGCAACCAAAATGAACAAGGCCTCTACAAAAAAATTTGTTATTTAACTTTTAGATAAATATTTACAATACCTTAGCAATAATTGTAAAACTATGTATTACTAGAAGCAGACCTCTGTTCAGTGTGGTAAGCTGCAACGGCTTCTTGTGCTTGCGACAATTTCTTCTTTTGTCCGTCATAAGCTTAGATCGCATTTCCTCCTCGACAGACTTATTTACGTTCTTGGTAACGATACGTTTCAGTTTCTGCATTTCCTGAGCCTTCTGTTTCTTTGGTTTGATCGGACGATCTAAATTGAGTGCAACCATAACTTTCTCGCTACTGAAGTGGTTTACTTACTAGCCCTTTGCGTCGCTGCTTTGCCTTTGTCTTTTTTACCCTTCGTTGGAACGGGTAGTTTTGATTTTACTTTAAGTTTACCTTGAGGCATCACTGTTTCTGGTTAATAAAAATGAAAAATGTTTGACATGTAAGTGAGCACGTGGTGGCTTTTGTAAAACTTAACGGGAGATGACGCTAGTTTGCGTTAAAGTTATGTATATACAGGGTAGCACCAAAAATTTATACTAAAGAAAAGAATTTAGATTCTGAAATTCTTTTCTACTTATAAAAAAGGTAATGTATTGCTATTTTGTCATTGTCAAACGGGTACTCTGTCTAAATTTTTCTTTTTTTATAGAAGTCCATCACAAAGATAATTTATTACATTAAAACATACATAAGTCAATTCTTTGATCATTATAGCCAACTGAGTGTCGGCATAATAATAATCTTAAATTGCCTGTTGTAAGTTTTCAAAAGATTGTACAATAGATGTACACATCTGACGGAAAAGATGCTTGTGTTACGATAGCATGACACAACACTAACTTATTGACAATATATTAATTATTGCTTTACATTGTAGCACACTAGCATTAATTCATATTCTCTCATCAATACTTGTCTTTATTTTCCTAATTTCTAATTCCTATTCTTTTATCTTTTAAATTCATATTGCCAATTAAGTGCATCAGCCTTCCTTCTGGACAATTTGTCGATATCTCTCATTATACCTTATGTCTCTCACAAAACTTCCTTTTTCATAATATAGTCTTCTATCTTTCTATCCATACTTTATTATCTGTTCTCTAATTTCTCTCTAACATTCATATAGATTCACATAGTCCTGTCTTTTTACTAATTTTCTTTTCATATCTCATCACATCCTTCCCACCTGTATTCTTAATTTATCTAGTTTTTTTACTTCTTGTATTATATAGCCAGGTGTCCCTGTATTCAAACCCAGTTCCATCTCCAATATTTCGCTTGTATCTTATGTAATAGCTTCCATTTCTTCCATCCACATTTCTCCGCTCAATACGCTATTATACTTCCCACCAACTTATCTTTTTTCTTTCCAAACACGCTTTCTCTCGCATTAGTATCTTATTCTCTTTTGACCAACTCTCATATATGTGCTTTGTCCTCATTATTATATCTTAAATTGTACTCTAGATACTTTAGTTCATTTATAAACTTTCTAGATAAAATAAACGGGCAAGGAAGAAAACTGTTGAAACTGATGAAAAAAAAAATTGGGGATATGGAAGTAGGTGGTTAATTATGTGATTTTAAACAAAGAAGTAAGGAAGATGTAGCAAATTTGAAAATATTGATAATGTAAATGTGGACTGAAATATATAAAGGAAAATTAGAGGAGGAACAAGAAACATTAGAATGGTAGAAAAAGAATGTTCAAAAAGAAATAAATAATTGAAGCAAGAATGGAATGCTGAAATGTAAAGTGTGAGAAAGCAAAAAAGAATTGAGAAGAAAGAGATGAAAATTGAAGTATAAAAAGCAAGGTCAAACTTTAAAGCAAAGCAGAAGGTAGGAATATGACCCAGAGTAAACAGAAGAAATACTGGAGAGAAGATAATAGAAAGGCTAAGAAGAATTACGAAAAAAAAACATGCAATGGAGGAGGAAACGAGATGTAACGCAAAAGTAAAGGGAGGGTAAATATTTTCTTTAAAACATATTAATTACGATGTGGAGTTTTGTGACCAATTTTGGTTTTGAAATCATCTGCATCTTTTTAAATAATTTTAAATACCAATTTAGCATAATATCAAAGATATTTATTATTCACAAAAAGTTTTAAACAAAATTTGTTGGAAATTGATTTTCTACAACTTTTCTTCAAACAATTGTTTCTAAAATTTTGGTTTTTAAATTATTATTATTTTTCGTTTTTTTTAATTAATTTTTAAACCAATTTAAACACTCTCTAAACAAATATTTTCTTGATTATTACTTTCAATGTTACGTTTATATCAAAATTTTGCTTATATTATTGAAAAAATATTTACAATACTGTCATAATAATAAACAATTTATATTACAAGTACAATAAAATTAAAAAAAGTTATGCGATGGCCGGGAATCGAACCCGGATCAACTGCTTGGAAGGCAACTATGCTCACCATTACACCACCATCGCACGTTGTAAACCGTTTGGAACAACGGTGATTTATAGATTAATTTTATAATTCCATAATGTTTATTTCTTAGTATGTAATATATAAAAACTAATTGCAATTTTTTTCTAATATTTTAGAAATGAGATGTTATGTGTAAATATTAATTAAGATTTTTGTGTTCGTTTCATTTCTACACAACGTCACAACAAGTTTTCACTCCATATGTAATAATTAATAAATAAAATGGGGTAGGGTGTTATGCAACGATTTTTCCATTCTTGGAATACTTATAAAAACACTAGTAACCGAACCCATTTAAAAATGGACCTAATCTAGACAAACCTGAAATTAAAGACGTGAGGTCACCGCTCCAGGTCAGAGCCCAAAGGTCAGGTCAACTTGTGACCCCGCCTAAGATCAGCGCCTGAACCTCTTGAACAATTTGACGTATCGATCTCCAAAATCGGTTCAGCCGTTTCGGAGGAGAAGACGAACATACAGACAGACAGACAGACAACAAACACACACACAGACAAACCGGGCTACGATTTTATGTGTGTAGATTCATTTTACACATTTTTTCTTTAATTTGTAATTTTATTATACACAACTTTTGTTTAGACTATTTTTTGATTTGCTAAGTAATTAGTGAGATATAACAATTACGTGACACTAATTGAATTGGTGAGTGAAAAAACTGAACCATTACGGTTTCGCCCCGGACAACCGTCCGAAAAAACATGAAGTTCTTGTACCTCAGAAGGTATTTTTTGATGTAAATAAAACTACAAACTTTATTCGGGCCTTTCAAAGCTTGCTCCTCACATGTTATGTGTAAAATATGACCAGAGTCACTTTTTAAGTGATGAATATCTAATTCGTAGAGCGCATATAATTGCTTGAACAGGTATTATAGAGGCAGAAGCATTTCTGAATATAATCAAAAATTATAGCACTAATATTTCTTCTAATAGTTCTTGGCATAAAGCTTTAATTTTCTTGAGTTTGGCATAAAACTTATTAGTCCTTCTGCTGCAGGAACTCGTTTCGCATTACCATTATTCAGATTCTGATCTCTTAGTTTAGCACACTGAGTTCTTTACATTCACCACAAACATCAACCTAAACCTACCAAATCTCAATTTTCTATAAAAATTTTCAAGTAAAATTCGTACTTAACTTTCTCCCTATCTTCTGCATATTTCTCCACATTTTGAACTACTTAAGTATAATGAGAAAGCTTTTGTGAGAAATGAATCTATATACGGCTTTTTATTTTTGTAATTATTTCCGGCGCAAAGCATGTGGCGTATTGTTATGATTGCCACGCAAATCTTTAGGAATCTGTCAAGAAATCAGTAATTGATTCAGTCGCTGAAGACGTGCATCATCACTAAATACTTTAGCTCTACTTATAAAACGATTTTACGTCAATTGGATGCGGTTAATTGGACGCTCGTCAATTGGACGAGTTCAATTAGACGCGTGAAAATTGAACGATATAGACAATAGTAAAATTGCAACAATTGGTTCCTATTTTATTATACAATGACACATCTACCAACCAACACCGTTTACCTCTGATCAGATTTACCAACCCACTCTGTTTGTCATAGTTTCTCATAATAACTATATAAACGTGTAAATGTCGCCGCGTCTAATTTTCGCGGGTTCAATTGTTGCACGCATCCGATTAAACCAAAACAACATGGGTTTGGTACTAAAACTGGCTATGAAACAGCGATACATTCTGTGAGATCATATATACCAAGATTTTTTTGAAGATTGACGTCAAGGATGCTTTCAATTCTTCAATTATTTACTGAAGATGGTTTTCAACGTGATTCCTCCTGATTTATCCTAATTTGAGGTGGTGTTATTTATCTCCTTATACAATTTTTAATGAAAATGTAACCCTTTCCAGAGTTGGTTGTCAACAAGGTAACCCTCTCTGTCCTGCCATATTTTCAGCCTTTCAATTTACTTGGTTATTGACAGCTTTTTGCCACATCTTAACTTTTGGTATTTAGGTGATAGAGCTTTCGTGGGTTCTGCTGAAACTGTTTTAAAATATTTAGAAACCATTGTAGGTAATTTCAAAAATATTGGACTACTATTAAATTATTCAAAGTGTGAAATATTGTCTCCTCTCATGTTCCAAAAGAACATAAAGTCGATATTTTAAATAAATTTGAGTTAATTGCTCTAAAAGTATTCGCATCACTTCTGAAAAACATTTATCAGTACTTGGTTTACCTTGTTGTTTTAAGATGCTATGCTTGAATTCTTCTCTACACTCTTGAATAAATTTAATTTATTTGTGAAAAATCTTGATAGTATAAAAGATTATATGGCTTTATATTTATTACGTCAATGTTTTTGGATTCCAAAACTTAATTATTTTCTTCGCTGTTGTCTTTTATGGAAATTTAAACATTTTTCAGAAGCTTTTGACAAAAAAAACAGAAAAAATATTAAACATCAAATTATCTCCAAATTTTTGGAAACAAACATCACTTCTTGTAGTTTTCGGTGGTTTGAGAATTCCCTCAGTAACTGATTTATCTTCAGTAGCATCCTTTGCTTCTATTCGTCTAATTGAGCGTATAATTTCTTCTTTAAACAGCACTTGAGATTTCATATGACAGAAAGCTTTGGATTTCTGGAAGCAAAATTGTCCTGATGCACAGACACCCGATCCACTTAACGTGCAAATACTTTGGGAGGCTTCACTTACTAAAAAGAAGTTTCGAGAACTTTTCGATTGATCTGATGGTTACAACAAAGCTGTGTCTGAACCTGAATCTGATGCTTGGCTAAAAGCACTGCTCTATGCTTATCTCGGAACCTTATTGGTCAATCAAGTACTTGAAATAACTGTTAAACTTAGGATTGCCTGTGAAATTTGTCAATTTCACACTCGCATTTGCTCTGAGGTTGATAAATTGGGTCAACATATGGTCTTTGGTGCTTAAAAAGCGTTGATAGAATGTCTTGCCATAGTGCTTTAAATGATATATTAAAGCGGGCCTTTACCTCAGTTAACACCCCATGTACTCTCTCAAGGATTGCAACGGGAAGATGGCAAAACACCAGATGGTATTACGCTAATCCCTTTGAAACGAGGCAGAACAATTCTCTACGATGTTACCTGTGTCGATACCATGGCTTTTTGACACATATTGATGGTTGTCTAAGAAATCCTGGTTTTGCTGCACTTTTAGGGAAAAATTGAAGCATACCAAATATTCTTCAAACTAAATATAATTAGTACCCATAGACAAGTAACGTACACTTTTGTTTTGAAGTCGCCATGATAGAAAGATGGGTGCAAGGACGGAGCTAACCCTTTCACGTAACGCGTGGAAAAATAACAAAAACTACTTTAATTCAGCATATGAAAAGGTTAAATTCATACTGTGGCCTCTGTCACTGTTAACCTATAAAATATTTTTGTCACGTAATATTTTAGTGTCGTCCTTCAGTGCTCTCTTTCTATAGCATTCCGGCTTCATAAAAGAGAATATAGTTCGTCTAGATACTTATATTTAGTTTAAGAAATATTTCACCATTAAAGAAAATCACGTTTTCCTTGCTTTCTCCATAGAAACGTTTGAAGGTGCCAAAAAACATTTTAAGGATTCAAGTAAACTATTAGTAGAAAAATCCGGATTTCTTCAGTCATCAAACTACTTCCAACAACGAATTAGTATTGCTGCTCAACGTGAAAATGATGCAGTGTATTAGGGACAACAGTCAGAAACACTTGTTCTGAGCTTAAATACATTTTTTATTTGTTTAATTAATTTTTTAATTCAGATATAATACTACCAAAATACTAAAAAGTACCATATCGACAATTTAATCAACATTAAAAATTTATTAGGTGAACAATATAAGTACAATATTTAAAATATACATAAAATGGCACTTAATTACTAGAACAGCTTCGATGACGTTTTCCTCTACGGTGAAGCAACCTACGAATCACATAAAAAATTACTGTTAAAAATATTAACAATCACAATTTAACCTACTATAAGTAAATGCCCGTTCTTGTTTTTCTGTATACTTTGTGGATTTCCTGTAGTGATCTCGATGACACCGTGCTTACCCTGTTTCATGTGATGCTCGATCCTAAAAGTTTTTTAATTACATTTGATAGTTTGCTATTCCGTCGGCACTTACGTTGGTGAATCTAAAATACATAACATGTCTGGTTTTTTAGTCAAGTTAATGATTTTTGTTATAGCTTCTATTAAATAAGGAACCTCCAATATTAAGTCTCCCTTGTCTTTGTTAATAAGATCTTCGGGTAATCGAACCATTAGCACCTTATCGCTCTTGCTGGTAACCATTAAAGTGATCGAGTCGATGGGGAACCGGTGCTTCTGCTTGACCGATTTGGTCACCTCCAGTAAGTAGAAAGCTTTGTTAGTTATAACCACTACCCGTTCTCTAGGTTTGTACCCGCGTCGATCGTATTTCATTACCGTCGTCGAATACTTTTCTTTCTCCCCGGACGCGATATTTCGCATATATTCTTTAATTGTCTCTTTCTGTTCTTGAGAGATCCTGGTGTTAATGAACCAAGAGGAGACGCTGCTTGAGTAACTCCTTTTCTTGCCTTTGAACAAAGACTCACATAGAACCTTAAGTTCAAACTGTTCTTTTCTCTCTGGAGTCAACTTCAAACGGTAGACCCTTGACATGTGCGTGGCGTAATACTTCTCCAATAACTTTGACGCTTCTTCACAATGTTTTGGGCACGAAGGCCATGTACGTATCAATATGTTTCGAGGCAAAGACTTTGCGAGTCTCTTCAACCATTCTACTTTGGCGATGCCGATGAACTTTCTATTTAAGTCAGTTTCGGGACCTTCCCTGGTTACGAATCCTTTTATGAATCTAAAATTGACGAGTTGAGAAAATTACTTATTGCGCGACATTGCATTACCGAGAGATGAGCGCGACGGCCTTTTTGCGTATTTCGACTCGTTTCTTAGCTTGGTGTCGTCGTACCCATTTCTGTACAATAATAATGCTCTTTTTGTACTTTAAGTACCATCTTCTTTGCAGCAATGCCTTGTATGTTGCTTGAATCTTACTAGCCAGTTCATGTTTTTTCGCTTGGAATGCGTCTTCGGTTTGGAAAAGAGTTTTAGGGAAGCGGATAAAGATTTTGGTTCTAAAATTTACATAAAAGATGAGAAGGTTGAAAGACGCTTGTAATTAACTTACTTTCCGAGACGATATTCATCTAGAGAGTAACCAAGGGCATCGACTAGTACTTGAACGCCATCTTTAACATCTCCGTGCCAATGTGGCCATGTAGCCTTGCACAAGCTCTTATATCGGTCTAAAAATTTTTCAAATACGCGGCGGTAAGCAAAACCTGCTCTACGCACTCTCAAATTTTCCATGAGACCTAGATACTTAACTTGGTGACTAACTAAGTCATTATTGAATACACCTAAAAGAAATGCTTAGACAAGCATTCGGATAGGAACTCAATATAATTACCGGCCGCCTTTAAGTCATTGGGTTTTATGCACCGGATGTAAGATGGTTCTTTGTCCATCAAAATCTCCGTGAGGTGATTAAGAGAGATGCGGAACTGGGTAATAGCTGTCTCCGGACGTTTCATAGATTCTTGCTCTTTGGCGGGGAAAATCGATTGTATAATTATGTTGTGCGATTTTGACATGGCGTCTTTAAGGTCGCGGAATAACAAATCGTTATTCTTTTCCAAAAATCCGTTGATATTGTACGTAACATCGCCCGCGTAATGTAAAAGCCTAAATTCCTGAAAACAAGTCCATTTAGTACCATTATGTTATCAATTTCGAATACCTCACTTCTCTTCCTAATATTTTTTGAAGCTTTGTGTCAGCTTTTTTGTGATTAATATAGTGTTTGTGCGTCTTGAAGTTGCTGTTCATCTTTTCCAACAACGTCAGATCGGTTGGATCACCAGACGCAAGCACTCTTCATCCATAATCGATATGATGCCTTTATGTTTTTCTTCTATAAGATCACAAATGGGGGGGGGGGGGGGGGGGGGGGGGGGAGGGAGAAAGGGGGGTGGGGAAAGAAGGGGGGAAAGGGTGAGGGGGGGGGTGGTTGTTGGAAAAGGGGGGTGGTTGGGTTGGTGCGGGGGTTGGAAAGGGCCTTTTGGTAAGGTGAGGGAAGGGGAGAAAACGTGGAAAGGGGTGTTGGAAAAAAAAAAAAAAAAAAAAAAAAAAAAAAAAAGGTTCCCATACTTTTTTTCTCATAGACCACTTTAAACATTTTGCTGGATCTGGTGGACCCCCTGCAGCTATTACATTTACTAACTTACTTCCAAAACCCGAAAAAGTATATGTCTATGTAAATCTGTGTTGTGGCTATTTTTCAATCAACTATGAGTTGAAAGTTTTCGAAAAAAAGGTGAGAATTTATATTGCTTTGATTATGCTGTGAGTATTGTCATTCAAGCTAAGTTTCAAAGCCAGTCTAAAAGCGTCTTCATCCAACAGTTGGATTCCTACTTTACTTTTTGTATTCTAAGATTGACTCACAGTACAAGAAACCAATAATCTCCCACTTCGGAGTGGTAAAAGTAAAAATAAATATTTTCTTGTTTTGTAGCTATTTATTCAAACACAAAAATTACTACACTTTTAATTATGTTGTTATAACAGTCTTAGTAGAATCAAAATTTAACATCAAAACTAATAATGATTATTATTTTAAAAACAGTCGCAATATAATCAAAACTTTGATTATATTGCGACTGTTTAAAATAATAATCATTATTATTTGATGTTAACTTTATCTCAGATTACCATTGTAATCTGAGATAAAAGTTATAATTTTAATGGGAGGGATGTACTTGGTGAATTGACAGCAAATTATCAATATTTGGCTTGAGTTTAGTTAAGTATAACCGTAAATCTCCTCGCTCTGTAATATTTAATCTGCTCCGTTTTTTGTCAACAAGTTTGTTACGGCACTAAAACTGCGTTCGACAAGATATGACGAAGGAAACGCTATGAGAAATTTTGCACAATTCCCCACAGTCCTGGATATTTTTCAGGTATTTGTGCCTGCAGCCAAAATGATTGATACCCTCTTTTGAATGCTACTTTGAGCTCCTCATTAGTGCTAAGCTCAGTAGCTCTTCTTGCAGTACCACATTTTCCACTTCAGTTTCATCATATGGATTTATTATCCATGGTGGTATATCCATCGACAGAATGTCTTCAAATCTGATTTTAAAATCATCATACAGGGCAATCAAATGTTGAACATACGTCTGAATATCTTCGTCGAGGCATTCTACCTGCGATAAATTTGGAAACTGGGAAAATTCACGTCGACCAATATTTTGCTTCATAAGTTTCAGTTTACCAAGAAAAGCTGAAATTTCACTCTTTGTTTTTATCAAATTGAGGCTGTCCCCTTGTAACTGTAGGTTGAGGTCATTGAATTTTTGAACAAATCTGTCAAATACGCAATGTCTGCTTTGAAATTCATGAGGTTTTCTTTTAAAACAGGATCTTTAGTGTTCAGAAACTCTAAAACAGAGTCGAAAAGCAAATAGAATCTTGATAGACATGCACCTTTCGACAACCAGCGTACTTCGGTATGTAGCAGCAATCGTTGGAAGTCCTCATCATTTTCTTCGCACAACTGTGCAAATAAGCGCGTATTTAATGCATTGCTTCTTATTTTGTTAACTGCATTAATCACAAATTGAAGCGCTTGGTGCAATCTATCACTCAATTTTTCGCTACTAGATGTTGTCGGTGGATGACACAGTGAATTGCAATTACCTCTGGTATAATCCTTTTAAGATGACTTATAAACCCACGATATCGCCCGACCATGGCAGGAGCTCCATCTGTTGCCACCGAAATAATGTTTGTGAATGCAATTGATTTTCCGTAAAAAATCATTCAGAACATTAAAAATTGATTCACCTTTAGTGTCAGTCTTCAAAGTTTTCGCGAATAGTAACTCTTCAAACATTTGTTCGCCTTTGATAAATCGAACATATGCCAATAATAATGCTTCATTGCCAGGTAAAGTTGACTCGTCCAGTTGAATAGAAAAATGAGTTGTTTGCAGATAATTACACAAGAAACTTTCAACATCAGAGCTCATTTCATCAATACGTCTTTGTACAGTGTTGTTACTCAAAGGAATTCTTTTAAGTATGTCAAATGAAGATTTGTGCAGGACAGTTTTAAGACCTCTTCAACAGCAGGCAAAATTAACTCCTCTCCAATGGTATGCGGTTTCCCAGATTTTGCTATAAGTAATGAGATATTGTAAGATGCCCGCAAGCCATCGTCGTTGCTTTCAGACGTTGAAGCGAACATACTATGCACGGTGGGTCTCTTTTCATACTTTTCCTTCAATGTTTGGAAATATTTCAAATCCTTACCTATTTTGTCAGGATGACACCTTCTTAGATGATCTTCCAGCTTCGATGGTTTCATAGAGTCATTGCTCAAGACTTTGTTGCATAAAAGACACATGGGCAATCGCTTGTCTGTATTTGATGGAAGAAAACCAAATTTCAAATATTCAACACTGTACTGTCGACACTTCTTCTTAGATTCAGCCATGTTTCGTATCAATTACTTACCTGTAAATATGAAAAAAATGTTTGTTAAGTAATCTTAAAATGATTTAACAAACATAATAGAAGTGGCTTTTAAGATACAAGTTGCTAACAAATAGATAGGTAGGTACTTACTTTTCCAACACTGGCAAACAATAATATCAATTCACTTTAATTTTCAAAAGTCTGAAAACTACTTCCGTCACTGGTGAACACTTATATAGGTACACTTTCTTTTGAAATTCCGGAAACAACTGAGTAATGTTTATCATTCGCATTCGTATTTATATTAAAGAAAAATCCAACAAGTTCATGCAAGTTCAGACACGACTTTAACTAGGCGGGCGGGCGGCGCGGCATCGGCGAGTCTTGACACGCTCTTTCTGAATATGGAATATGCAAGTTCTTACAAAAACAATTGCTGAGCTTCTTATAATATTGTCTTCCTATATTCATAGGAGAAGTCAAGCTTCTTATAATATTGTCTGCCTATATATATTATTGTCTCCCTTATTCATAGGAGAAGTCAAGTCGGGTCACCTAATACATTTTTATAGACCCCCGTTAACGAGTTGTGGACCCCATTTTTTTCCACGCAAGCGTAGACCCCTATCGGGCTCCCGTGGACCCTGGGGGTCCACCTGGACCACTTTGGGAATCTAGTTTTTAAAGTAATTAAAATCTAAATTATATAATATTTTATTTTTTTTTTTTTTTTTTTTTTTTTTATATATTTTTTTTTTTTTTTTTTTTTTTTTTTTTATTTTTTTTTTTTTTTTTTTTTTTTTTTTTTTTTTTTTTAATTTTTTTTTTTTTTTTTAAATTTTTTTTTTTTTTTTTTTTTTTTTTTTTTTTTTTTTTTTTTTTTTTTTTTTTTTTTTTTTTTTTTTTTTTTTTTTTTTTTTTTTTTTTTTTTTTTTTTTTTTTTTTTTTTAATTTTTTTTTTTTTTTTTTTTTTTTTTTTTTTTTTTTTTTTTTTTTTTTTTTTTTTTTTTTTTTTTTTTTTTTTTTTTTTTTTTTTTTTTTTTTTTTTTTTTTTTTTTTTTTTTTTTTTTTTTTTTTTTTTTTTTTTTTTTTTTTTTTTTTTTTTTTTTTTTTTTTTTTGTTTTTTTTTTTTTTTTTTTTTTTTTTTTTTTTTTTTTTTTTTTTTTTTTTTTTTCTTTTTTTTTTTTTTTTTTTTTTTGTACTTTTGTTTTTTTCGAAAATCTATTGATTATCGCACAGGGTGATCCAAAACGCATATTTAAAGATTTGCAAATTCCCTTCAATGGATCATTCGTTTTTATTTCACAAACTTCATAAATAAAGATAGACTGCTAACATTATACCGTACTTGCTCAAATTTTAGCACATCATAGGGCGTAAACATGATGTGCTTTTTTAGGAAATTTCCTTGGTAGGGGTTGATGTATATCCACGAACTTCACATTTATTTAAAGTTCGTGATATATAACTTTAAATATCGCTTCTTGCAATTTTGGCAACTTAAATGCCGCACTGTTTCGTAACGTGTTGTAAGGGTAGTGGCAAACATCATCCAGAAGGAACAACAATCTATAAGTAACAATTAAAATATGATAATGTATCAATTATTGTGACATCAATTCCTTCATGAAGTTCGTGCAGCAGTTTGAATTTTATTTTTTCCGCCAATAAGTTTAACCCTCCTTTTTAAGTGGTTAGTTATTTAATGTGGGATTAGCAGTCCACATTTATTTATGAAGTTCGTAGATCGAACATATTAAGTTTGTTTTTCTAAATGAGATCTATATTTTACTTTTAACGAATGGTTTCTGAGTTTGTAAACTCAAACACAGTTAACACGTCAGACATAACCAGAAGTTATTCAAAGTTTCACGTAGTTTACATCAATAGGAAATATTCAAATACCTTACACTTCCATTGGTCCAGTTTATGTGAAACGTCTAATGATGTAAAAAAAAAAAATGGGTTTACTGAAACAGTTATTTTTCGTTTGTTTTAATGAATTAAACGTTTCTTAGGGTTTCTTTAAATTCATTTGTATGCTAATATTATTTATTATAAATTATGTATAAAATTTACGTATCGTTTAACAAAAAATATATGACATATCTGGAAAAATGTGGTGCCATAGATATTATATTTAAATATTTAAATGTAGATAAATCGGTTGATTCTTCTTTAAGATAAAGTAATTGAAAAGATTGTATTTAATACGCTGTAGAATAAAAAAAAGTACTTTTTATGGTTCCTTCTACATTTGAAAAATACCCCACATTTTTGCACTATTAAAATTTAAGCCATTGTGTGGGAAATAGAAATGCCTAGCGGAAACTATTCACTAACTGTTACTATTCGGGATGTACGGATCCAGATTAGTATTTTGTTGAGTGTGCTTAACATACCGGAAGATCATTAATGATTGTGCAGGCAATGTGATATCAAAAGATTCATCGGTGAATGAAGTTAGGTTCATAAATTGACATAATTGCAAATGGCTACTGTACGCATTTATGATATTTATTTATTTCAGCTTGTAAACTTCAAATAAGGTTATGTGGCCAACTTAAGTAAAATAGTAATCTGCACTAAAAAACAACTTAGTCGACATCTGTACAACTGAACTATAAAATAAACTGTGAAATTGGAAGATTAAGAAGATGCTTTCTGATGCTGATGTATGAGGTTTAGTCGTCGTTACAACAAAGAAAAAGATTATTAGAATCTGACTCCAGTACAGTATCATTTGAGGCTAATTCTGAAAAAATGTTTCAAGTATAAAAGTTGTAGAAAATATTAATTTACAACACTTTCTATGTACTTTTGTATAATACTTATAATTAAAAGATATTCTTAAATAAAGATCACGTGACACGCTAATTAATTATCGCCAAAAAAAATTTTTTTGACAGCAATTGCCTAGATTAAGATGGAAGATAAATACATTTTTCATCTATTGAAGCAATAAATTAATTGAATTAAGTACATTTTATGATGTGCAAATAAGTTGTAGATAATAAATGATAAAAAAACTGACATTTTTTATTGCGAGATAAGATTATGCCGATTCCAGTAATCAGATTGTAATGTTAACTTTATCTACAAGTGCTCTTAAGATGTTGCATCATACTGACTCACGTCGGATCAAGAAAAACAACTTAAAAAAATTCGGGAAGGTTTTTGGGTTCACCAGTACTTCGATTTTAAATATTATTGTAAAAGTGAGATCATGCTGAATTTTATCAGACTTGGAAATGGTTGTTTTTTTAAGCCTGCTTAAATGTAATAAATACAACTGTGTGCATTAACTATTACAGTCTAGCACTTACATGTGCGGATAGAATTGAGCCTTTGTTTTGCTTTTTACTACGTAGTAGTTACTAGAATTATTGAGTTTAGTTGGAAATTATGTAATATAAGTGTATAACGCTTTTTGTATAAAACGTATGCGATGTAGAGTTCTGTGACGCAGTTATAATATACACCTTAACCTTGATAATAAACGAATATTATTTATAGTTTAATTTGAAAATTGCGCACCAATCTTTTCAAAAGATTGTAGGCAAAGCGTTATATCTATATATAGTTAACATTAAACGCAACAGATGGCAACACTAAAATAGCAGCGTTTACTTTCACATATATACGACAAATACTATATGTCAACAGGGTAACTGACAATACTTCGAATTCAACTTTAGTAATGCTTATTTATGAGTACTATAAAGAAACTATTATAAACCATAATTGAGATACCGAGAAAAAAGAAGAGATTAAGTAGGCCATGATAAAGCTAGTAATATTCGTTTCCATAATTTTTTTTATTTTCTCTTTAATATTAAATAGAACAGTAGTGTAATCATAGTGACTATCGTAAGGGTTGCGAACTTTGGTATCTCAGACATGACCTACTGCAATCACTCTCCTCATTGTCTTGTTTTTCAGTATTTTTATTTCTGTGTAAATAACACGAACACTAAAAAAAGTTTTAGTTTATTAGTAAAGCATTTCAGTTTTGGGGAAATGTGGAACTCCACTGTTATTGTGGACTGTAGTACTATATGATCACCCCTGACCATATAAAAAATGATTGCATTTTTTTAATGAGCCATCAAACCGTGAATTTAAAAAACACAACTGAATAAATCGTTCCTCTGTCTACGATTGAATATGTAACGGGTAACTAATATTCTACTATACTAAAGTGTCTTAGAAATAGTACCACAATCCTTTCGGCATTGATAAAGATTACTGGCGTTTAAGTGACCTCAATATTATGAGGAAGATAAAGAATTGTCAGATTAAGATGAGCGAGAGCGAACGGATTATTTAACATTGACCTTCAACATTTAATCGTGTTAACATTCTTTACTATTTGTTTTCGTGATACCACAAATTGGAAATTATGTAAATCAAACTCAATAAATGTTATTAACATTATATAAATGTACAATTAAGTTGTTTAATGCAAATAAGTCTACCTTTTGAATTTTTTTTTACCAACATTATATTATTTTCCAAAATTAAAGGAGGGATATTCAATCAGGACAAAACCAATAGATGAGAAATATTATTCCAAAAGTTTTTAAAAATTTTGCGTCTATTTCTATTATGGTGAGTGAAATTTGCATACTTTTTTAGAAACAAAAAACTCTTACACTCATTCATTTCATTGTTTTCAGAGAAAGTTTGTTTTTATTGGTGTGTGTTGGAGAATAAGCGGATTGCTATTGGTTGCTGTAGTATAACGTTAAATAATCTGAAAAACATTATTGAAAGGAGGTTCATGTAAAATAGATATTATCTACTTGTAAATACAATTGTGTAAGGTAGACTATAATGTAATTAATCAAGATCATCTTCCATCGAAAATTAAATTTTTCCTACAAGCAACATTGTTACGTATCAATTATTATCATTAAAGAAGAACACGGAATATGTTTATACTACTTATTTGGAGACACTGCATCATAACACAACTATGACAAACCTCCTTACGTTGAAGATTGAAAGAAACAATTGTCATGAGATTTGATAAATTACGTTTTGGTAATCGAATCGATAAATTTTGATAAACTTACCCCATGCGTAAGATAATAGTAATTGTTCAAGTTTTGTTTTAAATGTAGATCTTCGAGGTCCTCGTTACTGGCGCCCGCGATCAATTGATAAAAAATGTGAAAATTGCGTTCGCCAGGGGCTTGATTAATAACTCGCGACTTCTCCAAAAGATAATTCAGGATGTTGCCTCCGACGGGTAGACCTTGATAATCAAACTGCACGTCCATATATTTACCGAACCTGCTCGAATTGTCATTGCGATTCGTTTTCGCATTACCGAAAGCTTCCAACAATGGATTTGACTCGAGCAATTTGTGTTTGACGGTTTCGACGGAACCTTTATGTTCGGTGATTTCGGCGATGAACTGCAACACCTTCTTTGACGCTTCAGTTTTTCCCGATCCGGATTCTCCTGAGATCAATATGCACTGTTCTCGATTTTCTTCTTTCAATGATCTGTACGCTGTGTCCGTTACCGCGAAACTGAAATGGGCTGTGAATTTGTTCTAAATTTCAGCATCTATGTACTTACACATGCGGAGGTACTTCGAAGAAGTGTTTATTCTCGTACGCTTTTACGTAATCGGATCCATATATGTTTAGTGTTGTGTAGGGGTTCACCGAGACCAACACAGATCCGATGTAGGTCTGCAAGAAAATGTAGATTCACACTTTGCCTAGATATGAGTCATACTTACATATATGTACTTTTCACTAAAGCGCTTTTCCAAGTTTTGAACGAAGACCTTTTCGTTGGTGTAATCTTCGAGCAGTACTGCGTCGGCTACGCCGACCTTGTCCCTGTATTCCAGGTGAGTTTCCATATTTCTAAAGATGTTTTGTTCTCATGGGAGGTAGACCTGTCTGCACAGATATAAATCTCGTTATTTTTAGTCGCACAAACTATAAATTTATAAAGGAATTTAAAATCGCGACACGATCAATGTAGACTACTTACTATAATCAGAGTGACCTTATCAGCGTGTATTGTGTTTTAAGTACCCATTTTTTGCCGCTTTATTACATAAGCGTCGTTCCAAATACCGAAAAAAACTATTCGCTAACATATGTGTTGGATGGCAATACACTCGATTTGAACATACGAGTGCGCGCTTAAAAGAAATAGCGCGAATGTTGACAAAAAACTTACCGAAGATTAGCGCTCTGGAAAGACCGACCACACCTTATGTACCTTAAACAGTCTACCTTACTGTTCGCACACTTGCCAAACCAACAATTAACTGATAGCAATTATCTTATCTGGTTTTAATTTGTCCATGACTATTGATTGTAAACTGAATAATTATGGTTTTGGTAGTTTGATTGATTGTCATGAAAGCATTGAAAAATCTTTAATCGACAGAATCCCAGTAGCAAGTAGGTTTTATTAATGCTTGTTCGATTTTAATTAAGGAACGTATAGTACTTAAACATTCAGAACTGATAAATATACGATAAAACGTGTTTGGTTAAAGTCAAATATTTGCAGATGGTAATTTGTGTGATTGAAAGCGTATACGAGGTCGAACGAAGAAGTCATGAATCAAATAATGTTTCCTTCGTTTCCTTCCACGGTGGCGGACTAGCAATTTCGGTTTTGCAACTGGCTTAAGATCTTATCAATTCAAATATTGGTATCACGACATATGACTGAATGAGTCATAGTGATTCCACAACGATACTAATCATACAAAAACATTGACTCGACCTCCTGTCAAACTACATAATTTTGACCAATTTGAGTAATTTTTTCTGGTAAAAATTTTTAATGCAAACGATAAAATCGAAGGCAAGATATTGGTTTTAGCATTGATTATAAACTTCGGCAAGATACGCAAGCATTAGTATTTTTTCTTAACTACATCTCCCACAAGCAGCGGATGCCCCTTCACCCTCGATCGCCAAACTGTTAATTTGCAAACTGCTGCCACGAACGATTAATACTGTAACTATTCATTCTGTTAGTGCATCGTATAAATGCAACCTGAGTGTCTACATTCGTGAATGATTCAAGAACTCAGCAGTTTCCAAAGCCGTTCGTTCTTATCGCACAATAAGTTATTTGCACGTGCACAATAAAAAATAAAAAATGTATGTCTACGGCTTCTACGCTGTGCTTTTTATTATTTGTGCAACTGACTATTCATATTTACTCAATGTCACAAAAATTACGGTAACTAATTTTGTAATCAATGCAGTATCTTATAACAATGCAGTAACTTCGAACCTCAAACCACTTTCATATTTCTATTCAAGAAACGCGCATCGAGACAGGTACGCTGGAACTGACATAAAAATAAAGGAGGGGAAAACTGAGAAATCTTGTCGCGATTAGACGGTAGAGCCATCTACGTTTTGTCGTACTTTTGTGTCGTATTTCGTTCACATAAGATGCGCACCTTTCCGAAGTTTATGATCAATGGTTTTAGCCTTTTTTGATGTGAGAACAGTCAAATCTATATTTATAAAGATAAAGCTACCTAAAGGTAAAACCATGAGATCTTCTGCAATTAGATTCAGAAACGTGTTTCCTTAGAGAAGAAGTAAGCAAGATAAACCACATGCCAATCAATTGCAGTTTCAGAATGTGTGCAGCATATAAATAATTTGAAAAATAAGTGTTACAACCGGATTTCTTGCTGGACGAAGACAAAGTCTGTAAATGTCTGAGTACGACAAATAGTAGTTGTGATACATGTTTTTCATACTATTTTTTCATTTTGCTGGTGTTTACTCTAAATTTGTTTAATAAATAAGAATAAAATAATTTATATAAGTAGTTTAAAATTTAGGTTAGATCAGCTTTGATTATTTGTCTAGAAAACGTTAATGGAATTTTTAATTATGCTATGTTTGCTGAAGATCAAAAATCTTAAAAAAAAAAAATCAAAGTCAATAAGCTGCTGATATTAAAATAAGAAATTACAAGCTATATATTAAGGTAGGTATCTACGTATGAGGAATCGTTACGCTAAAGCATAAATTTCAACTTCAAAAGCGACGCTGAGAGTTACACCACTTGTGGTTACGATTAATTAATTGTGTTCGGAAAATTTTCAAGTTTTGCCCGAAAACAACAGTAAACATAAAAGCAATAACTCTTCTCCGTGTTAACGATTAATACGTAGCGAAGTTAAATCCTAATTTGCCAACAGATAGAAGCAAAGAAAGTGAATCAAAAGTTAAGATGGTTAACATTGCGTTAACATTATTTACGCATTAAATATACTTTGTTGTAATTAGCAAGAGAGGGTGACATTGCTACTTTGTATTTAATTGCAGAGCTTGCTCAAAGTCCAACGCAAATATCTAACAAAATTAAATACCAGGTATCAGATGTTCGTTTTTCAAAAGATAGTCGGTGTCGCCACCTCATCGACAGTTGCTATGTACACAGATTTATCAAAATATAACATTTACAGAAGTCTGTAGTAGGTACGTAACTTTTCAACATTGCAAAGAAGTTAAGCGCTTTTTTTAACGCAATATTTTAAATTCTTGCCAACCGAATAAAAGAATAGTCAGTGTTTTTATAGCTTTTAGCGCCTGCGATGATGCGTACAATTTTATTTTGAAGAATTTGTTTCGTCGTGTGAGTTTTTGCAACATAGAACCAGGTTTCTGCTGGCTTACGTCACGGAGGAGCAGATGACCGTTTTGTAGTCGACGCCAAGTCGTCTATTACGGCATAACAAAGAATAGAGATTTGCTAATAAGACATTTTGGCGGTAGTCAATTTCCCGACGAGCGATGTGCAGTTTCTAAAGCAACTTCTAGCCTAGGGCCAGGCCAAGGTATTTAACCTCGTTTTCCCAGAAGACGTCGTCGCTGTTTGTCTGCTCTTTGGTGGCTTTTGGAAGCGTTGACTTTAATTCGCCAATCTGCGTACCAGGTGCCTAGGGAATCCAGCGCAAATTGACGATTTCTTTCACCTTGTGTAGTGGACCGTGATCTTGCCAAGACGGCGGTGTCGTGGGCGTAGAACACGTATGTTAATCCATTGGTCTTCGTAATGTCGGTCGTGAAGATGTTGTACAGCAGTGGCGAGAGAGCGTTGAACCTTGCGGGACGCCGGCGTACATGCTACGTTGGAGGTGAACCTTGTGGATTGTTTTCGTAAAAAGTTGACGATGATCTGCGTTATTAAAGTAAATATGTCGAGACGGTGCATTTTGTAGAGCAGGTCGCTATGCCAAACCTTGTCGAACGTTTTTGTCTATACCACGCGATTGAAACCATCTGTGATTCGCTCTGCTACGCGAGCGGTCTACCGACGGCAGTCACTATTGTATAATAATCACGGCTGACTTAAACCCAACCGTGGGCACATCATATGGAAACAACAAAATGTTGCGACATCTAGTGTCAATCGTGCTAACGTAGCACGCCGAAAAGTAATCTGTACTAAAGGCCTACACACACTTTGCAACAGTATTTCAGTTTATTTTATAGATTCCCAATTTATCACACATTTCCATTGGATGTTTCAGATTACCTACAAGATTTTGAATGATCAAACTTTGAAAACATTTTTTGAAGACCATTGGTGTATTAGGATTAATGTGAAAATTTCATGTCGTAATGTTTAACTTATGTTTTCTAAGTATTTTGGTCCCGATTGATACCGACACCATTGTAAGCTGCAATCTGCTTAATATTTTCCAGTTTTTTATCGAAACTTAATCATTCATAAATAAAAAAAAACAAATGAAAGGGAGCAAGTTTATGTGGGTCTATCATTAGAATCATTTGTTATAGAAATCAAAGTGTCCAGGAAAGGCAAGTTTAAGTTTTTCTCTGTTTCATATGTGTCTCAAAGTACTGAATGTTCTAAACGTGATGTGTTTTAAACAAGTTTCAAATTCTCCCGTGGTTATGTTAGCTATAAACGGAGATAAACTATTGGGTACCCATTGTTTATAAACTTTTTCGCGTTAATTTGAAAGTGGTTTGGTTCATTCTTGGAACATGGAACGTCATTCTGACTCGCTGAACTACTTCTGTTTAGATGTGGTTTAAAAAATCAGTACTGAATCGACAATGCGTTTCCTCATTGTCAACACACTGTAATTGTGCTATAGAGTTGCTGATGTTTGAGTTTCCTTGTGTGTATCGATTGAAAGTAACAAAATGTTTATCAAATTGCTTTTGAGTTGTACACTAATTATTCAATAAAACACTCGATACCATTTTGCAGGTGTAGGCCGGTAAATAGGTAGTTTAAAGCTCGTACAAAGTCGTAGTTGTCGAATGGAGAATGTACTTGATTAAAATTGAAAGAGAACGAAAAAGAAAAACCTTTGAATCAACCCAACAATTAATTCTTCAAAAACAGTTAAAGGTTTTCTTATTAGTCTAAAAAGAATGTACCATGAAACAAACAAACTAATTATTCAATTATCTCAAGGTTTGATTGGCTGTGACATCCAATGAAAAATTCAAATTTTTTCCACTGGTTCTGTTAATGTATAGAACCTCAAAGACCATTTAGCTAAAAATTGAATGGCGATGGAACATGAGACAGAAAAACCCATAAAGAATATAGGAATTTCATGAAAGTTTTTCCTTATTTTTGTAGACGTTACAGCCAAACATTAGGTGCATAGGTTGCCTTAGAAGGGTATAAAAAATTCACAAACAATATACATTTGGAGGCAAAAAGATCAAACTAGAATTTCAGTGTCTATTTTTTAAATGTGACTTTTTGTGAATTCATTTGCAGACAGAATGCTCGATAAACATCTGAACCTCCTATTTTTATCTGTATTTCTTAATGCAAAAGTTAATTCTTATCTTTCATTTCTTAAACGCAAGCAATTTTAAATCAATGATTTTGATCGAGTATAAAGTTACTGTAAAGAAAAGATTATTAAAATAGGAAGGCTTAAGCAAAGTAACTCAAGCAGGATTAAATAGTCTACCACTAAATCCAAAACGAAGTTGGCCCCTATAATAGTGAAAGCAGTTTACTAAAGACACCTACCAGTTATTATAAAAGTTTTATAATCAATCCACCATAAAATCACTACAACGACTGTAGAGGCCAGTAATAGTTGTAGTAATGTCTCAGTAGCAAATAAAACTCAATTCGAATTAAAACACGAACTAATGCCTATATTAGAATGTAAAAGTGAATTATTATACATGCATTTCAAATTAAAAATGTAGAATGTGTAGGTATTCACATTCAATAAATACTCAGTTTTGCAAATATCTCATACACACAATTAAATATACATTAAAAATAGAAATAAATAAATGCGATGAAGGTTGCTTCATATTAACTTACCTTTTAATAAATAAAATGTATGAAAATTAATATCAAAATCAGGCATCTTACATTGCATAAGAATGAATACGAATGAGAACGGTTTCCTTGCCAAACACAGAAACAAACATGATCAAAATGTTTATAACATTAAATTAAGTGAAATGCACACAAAATACGTTCGGTTGCAACGCAGTGAAACAAATATAATAATAATTAGAAGTGTAAAGAAAATGGAATACAGACCAAATACAATACGTATCATGTTGCCATGAAAGTCGGAACCAATTTTGTACTTCTTGCTCCGTTACCTAACGTTCATGTAATTTCAAGTTCAAAGAAAAAGTGCCAACTTTTTCATGTAAAATAAAGAATACCGTTCCATAAAAACACTCATAGAGTGCTTTAAAAAGATGTTGGGGTAACCTCAAACTGATTGACAGCTTATACTCTCAATTAGACAAAATGAATAGAGCGGTAACCATTACCAAAATATGAAAACTTTTCGTCTTCTAAAAGCTCATGTTGTGTTCGACACTGAAGTCGAATAGTTTCAGTCTTAAAAAAGAAAGTAAAAACGACAAAGCTACGTGTTCAATACATTCAAAATCATGACCCATTCACAATAGTTAGTGTTTTACGCCAACTACGGTACCGAAAATTTTACATAACCTATAATAACGTCCGTGTTTTCAATAAATTTTATAAATTTCTTAATTATTGACAGCTGTAAATCGTTTGAAATTGATTAGTGTTTTACGTATTTTAGGGGATATAACTGGAATAGACATGAAGAGCAATATGTGACAACCAATAGCAAACAGAATTAAGCGACATCTACGGGCTTAATACATTACCCAAGAAATTTAAAAAAAAAAAACGTGATTATAATTTAAAAATTAACTAACGCACATAGTGTTAAATTCTGCACTGCATGAAATAAGAACACTACGTAATTTTAAACCGACAGCGATTTAATGCAACTTAACTCTGAACAATGAAACGATTATCGTAACGGAAATTGCGATTGACCATTAAAACCGTTTTGGTCAAACTGCAATTTCCCCACTGGAAATTGGCACAACTGGTTGAAAGTAGTTATAAGAAGACTTGTGACGAAAGTGCAGAAAAACAACAAAAAAAATAATCTAGAAAAAAAAAGAAAATCGACCTTGTTTTGTGCATCGCACATGTTACTTGCACTTGGAATCGGAAACTTTCATCATCTAAACATAGAAGCAAAAGTAAAAGCGATGAATATTTAATTTATTATTAAGTAATTTTTTTTTAATAATATACTTTGCATTTTATTAACGATGTTATGTATTGTTGTATTGGTGTTTATGGATGCAATCGCCGAGAAAGTGTGTGAACTTTATACTGCTGATAATTATTTATGCTATGCAAAAAAATAAGATTACTGCTTGTTTAAATTTATAACTCTAGTTATGTAACGGTTATTTTTCCGCTTTTGTGAATTTTGCAGAGAAATGCTCTGGTGCATTTTATTTAATTTTCATCAACGTCAGATGATGTTTTATTATTAAATCATGAAATTTTGAGACCTTGCTTTTAATGTTGGTAATAAAAAGCCTACGGAACTCATGTGCACTAGGGTGCGGTAATTTGTATGTAATGTGACGCTAAAGATGTAATTTGAAAAAAAAAAATTTAACCAGTAGGTACACAAAATTTGTTTACTTTTATTTATTAAAAAATAACTTGTGCGGCAACAGATTCTTTCGAGAATGAGACACTCAAGTGCAAATAAATAATCAAAACTTTCTTATCAGATTTTTATCGAATTATTTCATGTCATTTACGAAAAGCAAAAGTGCGCTTCTCCTTTGTAGGTATGCAACACTGGCACACCCATGAGTAAAACCCTTAGTGTCCTCTCTCGTAGTGTAATATACTATTTATTTAGGCTGCCAATAGCAACCGGCTGCGTAAAAAAGTGAAACTTTTGTATCAAAAATAATATATAAAAAATCTAAGTTTACTGCCATGCGAACAAAAAATTTCAACGAGATTAATTTGCATAGTTTCATTAATACCTTTTAGGATGACTCGTCGATTTTTGAAGTGTCATTTTAGTTTTTGGTGTTTTTCTGTTGGTTAGTTATAGAAGGTTTATACTTTTCAAGCGGCTTACCTGGAGTCATTAGACATTTAAGAATTAGTTCAACAAACAGGGTTTTATCGGTTGAGATAATTTTGTTTTGTTTCTTCATTTAATGATAGTTTATTTTTAATTGAATAGCATCTTGTTCTATATCGGTGTAGGCTTTTGTGGCCTGTTTATATACTATTGTCGTATAGATTCGGGTCTACTGGCCGTTGTTGCTTGGAATTTCTTCTTCAGAAGTTCTCCGATGTTGGATGTAAAGCGTTGTATTTGTACTTGACAAATTGCTAAAAATGTTGCAGACGATGTACCTTACGTAACGATATTTATTCTATAATCAAACTGACACACCGAAGTTTGTAAAAAAAATTTGATTCTCCTTCCCTGCCGATATTCTCGGCGCTGTCTACAATGTTCTCCTTTGATTAAATTTAATATACATTACTTTTTCCTATAGGAAGCATCAATAAAAACTTAAGTCCACCATTTCTTGAATGTTTAAATAAATGATGACTATTCAGGTTTATACTGATCTTCTGGGGCACCATACATAACACTTACACCACAGTACAACATTTGTGTAATGTACCATACGAATAAATAAATAAATAAATGATAAACGAGTTGTATAGTGTTAATGTTTTAATCCATTATTTTGCCTTCTCCTTTATAAGCGTGATGCTTTCATTGAGGTTTTATTATTATGTGAAAGTAATCGAATTCTCGCAAATTAGTTGAGGTTGTATTATCGTCATTTTTTGTAATACAGTACGTAAATGTAAAACCAAGCGTTCCACATAGCGTTTCGCCTTCTTCTATAACAATCTCTGACGTCATTGGTGCTTCTTCGTAAAAAATACCACCTCGAAACCTGTCGTCCATTTCGTTATCACTTGAAGCGAGGATGCAAAAACTATTTTCCGTGTTAGTTTTCTTTCCTTTTGAAGTTACAACGGTATTAATAAAAACTGGGCTTGGGCAAGTCTTGGAATTTGGCGTTTTTTTAACAAAGTAGTTAGCTGATACGGAATTTAGGTTTCATTCCGTATTGAAGTCTTCAACAAAGAAGACAAATTATGTCCGATCAACCGCTCGACCGAGTTAAAATTTTTTGAAAAGGTAGAAGTTGACGCCCAATTATTAAGGGTTCTTTATTCACGGAATTCTTTCTGTTGACACTAAAGCGTTTTATAGCGCATAGAGGAATTCATTCTGTAGTATACAGTGACAATGCAACCAACTACGTAAGTGCTATGAATCATCGTAATGAGTTGCGTACATTTTTCGCTAAAACAAATTTGTCAATCCACCTCGCAGTCCTCACTGGGGAGGTTTATGGGAAGCCATAGTGAAAGGTGCCGAAAGGCATTTATGCTCTATGGTATAAAATGCTCAACTCACCTTTGAAGATTTAAGCGAGTTTTTGGCTCAGATTAAAGCCATTCTAAATTTCCGACCTCTGGGCCTTATTTCTAACGATCCGACGGACTGAGATTCCGGGTTACTTTCTAATCGATCGTAGTTTAGCTTCATATCCTGAACATGACACCACTAACTGGCCCAAAAACAGATTTACTTTCTGGCAGAAAATTTCTAATGTTCAGCAGTCGTTTTCGAAAAGATGGAGTAGGTGCTAAATACCCTCAACCGATTACAGAATCGAACAAAATGTATCCATCCAAAAATCTTGAAATAGAGGCCTTAGTCTTGTTAGAGATAGATAATGTCCCTCTACTTCAGTGGCCTTTGGTGCGGATTGTGCAAATATTTCCTGGTCCTGACCAAAGGGTCCACGCTGTTAAACTGCGCAACCAAAAGACGGTGTATTCGTCAGACCTATTAGTAACGTGTTTCCACTGCCTAGAGTAGACGATCACTGGGCGATAGCTTTTGTTATTGTCTCCTAGTTCCATGTTTCCGCATGGCATTATAGCTTAAATTAATAGTTGAGGTTTTGTTAAAATCCAAGACTTCAACAATGCGGGAGTAGGTTCGAAACGTGTTCTAAGCGAACTTTAATTTCCGTTGTATTATAAAAAACCGATTAGTGTGCTTCCTTCTCATATAATTCTTTTTTGGCTGCGCCTCTGTGGGTGTTTAACATATTCAATTTTATATGTTGCTATTGCTTATCGCTTTACTGCTGCCGATAGTCCTGTTGAAGATCTTCTGCCGACTTTCCAGGTAATGGCAACCACCAGAAAAGATGTTTTCCTTTTGTTCTCGATAAAAAAAGTTTGTTCAGCGCGGTAAGACCCGCCCATTCCATCATCGAAGTAATTTCATTCAAGCCTTTATTAGTTATAACGGTTATCTTAAAGTGGGATGTGTGTGGATCTGAACATGCGGTAACTACTTAAAGTTTCGTTTCTGGAAGCGGCTGCTTCCCTTACCTCATTAGCTACTAGTATAAGAAGTTTAAATAAACTTTATGGTTCAATCGTTATTTTATTCAAAGCAGTTGATAACACCGGCTCCACGGAGATGCTACTGCTATCGAAGACTTAAACAAATACAATATTTCCTTCAGAAGTGTCTGGCTTGAGACAAAGACAATCTAAGGCCGGTCAAATCAAATTTGTAATTAAAAGTATGCTCTATTAGAATCCCTTCTTGGTGGAGGTGGTAGTAAGGAAACAATTCAATAGTTTGAGGTTGACCACATTTCGTCATCCATGCAAGATAGTAAGGTTTTTTTAGATAAAGTGATACTGTAATGTCGATGGATCTGTTTAGACTATCGGGTGGCAAAGAAGAGGCATATCCTAAACTTTAGGTATAACTTAATTAGTCTTTAGAACAGTTAGTTGGAGAACATTTGCTGCACTATTTAAAAAAAATTATTTAAAATGTGTCAGGTGGTGTTCGTTAAGAGAGGTTTTACTGTATTATATAGCAGTAACTTTTTATCATTAGAATTATCAATGATCACACTTTTCATAGAATAAATGTCTGCGGGCAATGTCGTCTTTGAAACGTCTTCGAATGACGTAATTTATAAGAGTCAAATGTACGTAATTTTTAGGTCATGGTGATGATGGCAATTACATACCTATACAACAGGGGTTTCACTATATAAAATTTACGAAATTCTAAAGTGCGAATACTTCCCCAATGAAGTAATAGGAAGAAAAACCACTTCTTATCATAATCAACGTAAATTCGTTGATTATTAAACCGTATCTCACTTATATAACTATTTTAACGGATATCTGGTTTTCTTAACCTTGTCTCATTATCTCCTCTGACACGGGTCCAGTGTTTAAACTAAAACATTTATGAATGGAAATTACCTGAATAAAAGTCTGATATAAATCTCAAGGATACTAATCGATAATTCCTTACTATGTATGCATCTGGTGAGATCATTATGAGTCAATGTCATACAGGTAAACTTAACAAACAGTAGGTTATTCAAAACCCATTGAATAAATGTGTGTGAATGAACTAGATATAGAAAATATCCGTCGATCGAAAAAAAAAACTTTCTTGGCATGAATGGTGCGAAGTCGTTAATTAATTAACAAAAGAAGTGAAAACTGGTTCGGAATTAATAATTCCAAACAAATACAAATTTGAAAGCAAAACTGCAATTATTAAACACCCAAATAATTTTGTTTTTCGTCCTACGTTAATTTGAAGCAAATTTACGTTCATGATAAGAGGGAAAGTGGCGGGTGACTTTTTTAAAATCCTACAAAATGGAACAAACAACAATCACCCAAGTCCGTGACACGAAAAACAATGTCGTTATTCAAAGTGCCATCATCGTTCAAAGGCAAATGTCAAAGTCCCTTTCTGAATGTCAATAAGAGTCTTTGATTAGAAAGTTATCAATAAATAGCAAAGATCGATCACCGAATTATATCAACAATAAACTCATTTTCCGCAAGCACCCGGTAGTTCCGGATGATTCATCATCTATAAAGATAAACGTCTATAAATGTAATTTTAGGTCACCCGTCTTTTTTGTGTGATCCGAATGAATAAGCGACATTGAAGAAGTCTATAAAGTAGATAATCCAATAAAAATTCTTTTTTTTTAATATAATAGTCCCTGACCGTCTTTGACCCGCTTGGGCTTGTATATTTCATAGGGCAAACTAAACGAAAAACTTACCTCATTTGCACCTGTGTAAGTGCAGCAGCTGCCACCACTGTACACAAAAAACTATTCACATGACGTTACTCTTAGAAACCCCGTGCAACGCGTTCGAATATCAACGACTGAACTAGAGTTTCTGTGGTGAAGGCGGCGCTCTCGAGGATGTCGCGTGAAAGGTATCGAAGATGAGCACTCGACGATTTTTCAGTGTCGTAGTACGTTGACATTCGTCTCAGAAAGGTTCTTTGTAAATATCAAACGGCGCCCTTAATTTATTTCGAGTAAAATTAACCGGTGGCAGTTCCGCTTTGAAATGTTAACGGTTTGCCGCGAAATGTAGAACTGGTTTTTATTGTTCAACGGTGGGAGGACGGAGTCGAACTGCGAATCCCTTTTTTACTTTAAGATTAAGAATGTGGGTAGTCAGTTGAAGGGTTTACTACTGTCGAAATGAATCATTCGAATTATTACTAAAAACTTGTTTCCGTGGAGCAACAGGTGATGGTGGTGTAGATATTTTGTGATTGTGAACCTTCCATCCGGCTAAAATTGAAACCCAAAGTCTGTCAAACAAATTAAATCGTAGCTGGTAGGTTCATAAGTTTAATCATACAATGGCAACTGCTCAACCTCGATGACGGATTTTAAAAAAAACACACGTTACATTCAGATGTATTTTTGTTTATAATATTTTGGTTAAAATTTATTCGATTTATATAGTTTGCCAAATATCTTGATATTTATTAAACGAAAAGTATTTTTAAATTAGTAACAAAAGACTAAGGTTGCTTCCAAAGCCGCTGCGTGCCGATGGGGGTTGCTGGTTTACAGGTGCTATTGGTGTACATATATTGTGACCTTTCACCCGGATAAAATTGAATTGTTTGACACCCAAAATATATCAAACAAATTTAATAGTAGCTGGTAGGTTCATAAGTTTAATCATAAAGTGCCAACCCCAACGTCGACGCCGGATTTTAAAAAACACACGTAACAACAGATTCAGTCAGATGTATTTTTTGTCCATAATATTTTGGTCAAAATTCATTCGATTTATATAGTTTTGCCAAATATCTTAATATTTGTTAAACGAGAAGTATTTTTGAATTTAGTAGCAAAAAGAGTAGGGTTGCTTCCAGAGCCGCTGCGTGTCGTATACTGACTAAAGTATTTTTATTGTAGACAAATTATACTAACAAACAATATATTTCAAAAATGTCTCTGTGAATAAATGCTTAGAAAAAGAAGAAACTAAAAAATTGAAAATAAAAAACGCCAGCAACGCTGAATAAAAAAATATTTTCTGTAAAAAAAAATTGGAGACAAAATTTCAAAAACGTAAACTTGTTGTTTTTATAAATACAAAAAGGACACAAAATCAATAATTTTCTTTTCTTTCCCTTCATCTTTTTCCGCCACTTGGTTCATCCATTGTATCCCTTCTCATTTCTCTCATAGTAGTGTCTTCCATTTCCCATACCTTTCTTTTATATAATTTATATTCTTCCATTCATCACCACACAGACTGTGCACTATATCTTCATTACTCATCTAATACTTTCACTTTCCCCGTTCCCGCTTCAAATTCTTTTTCCCCTCTTTTCCATCTGTTCTATACTTTGGAAATCTGTCTGTTATTCTTTTCCTATATTTCTCATGATACTTCCTGTTTTTTATTCATGTCTTTCTTTCTAGTACAGTAAACAGAGATATATTTTTGACAAAAATAATAGTAGGATACCGCCTGCGCCATGTAATTGTAAATAGTGTAAAGTACCTTATATTCATGTTTTATACCGAAAATAAATTGTCATTATATTATTAATTAACATTTAAATGCAAAGAAACTTGTTTTATTTCAACTTTTTTTTCTTGAGTGAAAAGTAATGAACCAATGTTATTGATATAAAAAGAAAAGTTATAGAGGATGAAAATACGAAATTCGACTCGATCAGGTAATAACTTTCCGAGAAAAAATCGGAAAAAGTGAAATATTTAAGTTCTTTTTTTAAATTCGTAGATCCGTCATTTTTTGAGATGCAGCATAAATCTTTCAGGAAATAGGAGGTTATTACGTACTTAGTGTGTGCAAAACCATGTAACTGTCGGGCATTTAGTTTATGCAAAATTGTGATTTAAATTTTTAAAGCAATATATTTAACTGAAGCTGAATGCTCGTGTGGCCGTCCGATTGTCAGAAATTGTGGAAGTTGAAATAGAAAGGAACAAGTGTGAGTGTGAGAAAACGGAGGAGTACCCGCCCGCAGCGAGTTTATACTGTGTGTCTCTGGCAAGACGCAACATAGGAATTTCAATATAGAAACATATTGAATTGGTCCACTAAGGCTATGAAATTTTTGTATTAACGTATACGTTATAATTAATTGTTATTACGTATTCCTTATTGTAATATTCGCTAATTTAATTTTTTGAAAATGAGTGTGTATACAATCCTTGAGAAAGTTCAAATGGTTAAGGGGGTATACAAAGGTGAAAGCTACAGAAACACTTTTGCTTTGTTTTTGCTGCATTTTTTTCGGATCGGCAGAGAAACTGCAATATACACAAGCGTCCGAAGCAGGTTCAACAAAACCAGAAGATGGACAACGATGAAGAAATCAATGTACTCGGTGCTGTGCAACTTAGCCCTAATATTAGTATTCGACAACTAAGTATCGACTGTGGTGTAAATAGGTGTCGAGTTCATAAAATTTTAAAAAGCATAAACCGATGCTGACAAAAGGCAAGAATTTTGTGAAACTTAATGGAGATGCGCAATAATGATATGAATTTTGTTAAGAATATTTGCTTCACCGATTAATGTTTGGATGTCTAGCACATAATGCGAATCAAATAAAATAACTTTTAAATGAAGCACTTCCTAGAACCTGGATTGGAAGAGATGAGGAAGTTACTTGGCCACCAAGATCATCATGCTTGTCCCCCGACGACTTTTTTTATGGCCTTACATATCTTCGAAGGTTTATACCGACTGAACCCACGACACAATTGAGTCTTTAAAAGATAAAATAAATATGATTGCAAATGTGCAACGAAACTTCTATGACCGAACCATTTCGCATGTAATACCTATTTCACTTTCACTTCTGTATATCCACAAACAAATCAGTCCTTTTCAGGACCACTAAACACATTTATTGAAAAGAATTTTTAATACGATGTAATTAAAACTTAAAACAACAATCACTTTTAATAAAAAACCGTATTTGAAATTACAACATTTCTTACAATTGTTCTTGGATGGTTTTAAAATAACAATCTTGTTATCTTGTTTGTTGTCTCTTGGATTCTAGTAAAACCTGAAATAGAAAGTCAAAAGGGAAATAGCAAATTAAATAACTTAAAGCACAAACCTTTACGCTCTCATTATTCATAACATTAAAAACCTTAATCGGGCATATTCTAAAAATCTTCATTAATCCCATGAGTTTCAAATTGTTTACGATCAAGAAGCTAAAAATGTATAACACCTCCAATTCTGTCCTTAGAACACTTCTGTTTATTGGTAGAGACCTGTGGTAGAGACAAAGTACTCGATTCATACTAATCGAAACATCTGTCTTATCTATAATAACAACTGTATTAACTTAAAATAAACTTTTAGTTTTAGAATACCTGCATATTCTAGCAAGATGCAAGTATTATGTTTAATAGTTTACACACAGGTCTACATTACAAGTAAACAAACCACTTATTAACCTCAAATTCAATACGAACAGGTTTTATGCAAAAGTGTTTCGTTATGCTTGCTTTAATAACTATATTAAAATATAAAAGCAACTGAACATTGATTAGAATTTTCGTAAAATCACAAAATACTAAATCTTACTTTTTACAAACTTAAAGAACTTTAACAAAATGCCATAACGTATTGAGTATATAACAATATCAATATCATTTTATCGAAAAATGAGAATATATGTTTTGTTCCTTTCTATTTCAACTTTACATTTTTATTTTATTTCTGACAATCGGACGACCACACAAGCATTCAGCCTCGATTGAATATATTGCTTTAAAATATTTAAATCGCAAATTGCATAAACTAATTTCCCGACAATTGCAGGGTTTTGCACCCACTAAGTACCTTCTATTTCCTGAAAAATTTATGCAACATCTCAAAAAATTACGGATCTAAGAATTTAACGAAAAACCCAAAAATTTTACTTTTTTCGATTTTTCTCGGTACAGTTATTACCTGATCGAGTCTAATTGGTGCTCATTTTATTCGTATTTTTATCCTTTACAACTTTTCTTTTCACACCAATACCATTGGTTCGTTACTTTTCACTCGCACAGAAAAAAACATGTTTCTTAGCATCTAAATGATAATTAACAATATAATGACAATTCATTTTCGGTATAAGACATGAATATAAGAGGTACTTTATACTATTTACAATTACATGGCGCAGGCGGTATCCTACTACTATTTTTGTTAAAAGTTTACTTATTATTTGCCCTATTGACTGGGGTATTCTGCAAGAGTGTGTCTTTATCCCTCGCTATATACTTTCATCCTCCATACTTCTTCTTTTCTTGTTCTCTCGCATTTCCGCACTTTTCATAATATTTTCTTCTTTCATTTCCAGCGTATCTTTTTTTATGTGTCTCCACTTCTTTTCAGCTTTCATATATAGTATATCACTGTCTTTCCTGTTTCTATCCGTATTTTTACTAGTTTTATTTATCCTTCTACTATCTGGCTTCACTTTTTCTACTCCTAATATCAATTTTCAATATTTTCTTGTACTTTTGCTTTTTCTTACTATTCCCTCCAACCCCAAATCTCTGCTCCATATAACATCACACTTCTTGCTAGTCTTTCAAAATCCATCTTCTTTTTCCAAATATTCTTTCTCTTATTCCGCATACTTATCTTACTATTCAATTTACTTTCAGTTTCAACTTTATTATATGCTCTCTTTGTTGTCTCTCTATTTTTCATCCCCCTTTCTTTCTTCTCGGTCGAAATCAAAAAATTCTCAACAAGTAGTTTTTTATTATTTTTTATTGATTTTCAGAGTGAATAAAAAAATCTATTTTGAGCAAAAAGTTTGTCGGGTTTGCTAGTATCTTTTTCAAATTATAGGTCTTAATAGACTATTCCTTCTTATAGTTTCTCTATTACTTCTTTTTTATTTTCACTCATTCCTATTTCTTTTATAATTTTCTATGGTAGTCATCCTCCGTCTTACTATTTCTGCATATATCTTACATTCCACGTTTGTTAGACTCATCCTTCTATAATATTTTGCCTCTTCTCTACCTCTCTCTTGTTTACTGGGCATATTATTGCATCTTTCCATTCATCTGGTATTTCTTCTCCTTTCCGTATTCTTTTGTATACTTTTTAAAATTTTTCTCTCATCTCTTCTTCGGTGTATAACCATTGTTCTTCTTGTATTCCTTTTCTCTTTTGTTACAGGTTTGTTGTTGAGATATATAAAAGATATTAATACTGATAAAGCCGTTCAGAAACCTTCATGTAGCTGTTTTATTGTAGAATGAGTTTCAGGGATGAAACAAAGAAAGTAAAGCTTCTAAAGCGGCACCGGGCGCCACTTACAAGATCTTAGCAATTATTCTCAAGCAGTAGGACTTCAAAATAGTAAGAAAAAACAAACTTGTAGAAAAAGAACTAGAGAATTTAATTTAACAAAATTCTTCAAAGTGGGGTGACACACCAACAACTTTTAAATAATTCACCAGGACACCCATAGTGTGCTTAGAGATATTAACAGGAAGGAACTAAAATCATTAATGACTTTAGTTCCCTCCTGTTAATTTTTAAATAATAATAAGCACAACAGTCAATAAGTCAATCACAGCCCGTTAATATTAATTATAAAATAAGAATAGGTATACGCCCTGAATTAATGTAAGCGTCAAATCAGAAGCTAATTTATTGCCAACAACGACACGCGATTACTATTAAGTTAGGAAGGTTTCGAATAGATGATAACCTTGTTAATAATAATTGAATTCGCGTACTAATGCCTACAAACAAAAGAAAACAAATCATTAGACTACTGTAAGGATTCTTGAGTTTACAAACGATAAACACAATGTTTATTAACTAGTCTCTCAAAAGGTAGTTTGACATTGTACTGACGGTCTGCACGTGCATAAATGATGTTTTGTAATTGAAAGACGGTTTCACTATAAATTAAATAAAATAAAAATACTTAAACTAAAACTTAGCTGAATATATCAGTGACGACTTCAATCTAAGAGCCTCCTCATAACTGTGACCCACGTCAACGTTGGGAAAGATGACATTAGGTCGAAGGTTCAGGTGACATACACCGCGACCAAATTTTTAGATCTAGATCGTAGAAATCATCCAGAATAGATGTTTTTGCAAAAATTGTAGAGAAGACACAATTCACGATTCAAGAAGGTGCAAAAGAACAAATTCTGAAATTTTCCAAACATGACGATGTCACCTCAGAAGGATATAGCTTTAAATAATTAAAACATTTTAGAGGTTATTTCATAGAACAATGGTACCTGAAAGAGCAATTTTAAAACGTTTGTACAACTCCAATTTTTAAACGAGAAAAGACCGACTATCGCTTTTGCATAGATTGGACACCAAACACTTGATTAGTACGTTTGGCTGCCTACCGCAAGGAGCGTTGAGTACAATAAAGTCAACATGAAACAGTCCCGACAAAATAAATAAAAAAAAAATTACTGTCACAAGTTGCTGCGGTGAGTCAAGTTAACCGTCTTCGACACTGGCCGACCGCTGATTTGACTTTGTGCTCGGCAAATGTCGTTTCGTTTAACTTAATTCTTCAGAATTTGGTTTCAGTTCTAGGTCGGACAGAAACTTGTACTTGTTAATTAAAATTAACGCTTCACATCTCTACCCAGTAGGTACACACCCTGAATTAATCTAATTTTAATTATTAGATGCGCAAGAGTTACTTGCATAAAACGATAACGACCAATAACGCTGAGCTAATGTTCGTTGATCAATTTGAAGTGCTTGAAGAAGTTGTCAAGTTCTTAGTAGGGAAGTTAGTCGTTAGCGCGTACTACGATCCGGGGTGATCTTCTCCGAGAGAATAAAACACCAGGTTTTGAAGCACCTTTTTGGGTGTAGCCACGCCGTTTTTTGAATCAACCTACAAAACTCCGCTAATGTAGAACATAACATGTTTTACTTGCTGAAATATCTAAAACTTTCATGTACCACTAGACTAACCCCCAAAACATATTCGTCGAAACCGAAACTAAGACAATCGGCCGCTTGAATCGACATTTTGTAAAAGAATTTTTGAAGCTAACAGTTTACTATTAAGACGTACTTCGATAGTACAAAATTGTGGTACTAGATGTGGTGCCAAACTTATTTATCATAGAAGTTCTTTTTGTTGGCGAATGTGTAAACTTGAATTTCTATAACTTTTTGTCATAAACCAATAAAAGTGATATTAATTTCGTTATCGTTATTATTAGATATGGACGCAACAAAATTAGCAACAGTTTCCAAAAAAACTGAATTCTTATTTTTGTCTTTACTATATAAAGCGAGATGACTTTGTGTTATCTATACGTGCTTGCTAATAAATGAAAAACAATAATTGTATAAATAAACAAGTTCTAATCTTAGAAAAGATATGCACTTTATGAGTGTTTTCGTGATAATCACAAACTAAGTGTATATATTTTCATTTTTTCTAACAGATACGCCATTACATAAGCGCTTCAATAACATTTAAAATATTTAAAACCTACCAGTACAGTAATGATCTTTGGGCCCGTCTTTTTTGCTTTTTATTTCAAAATGCAATCTCTTGAAGCATCAAAATCGAAAGAGGTCGTTCTGTATGTATACATTTGGTTTTTTCCTTTGATTAGATAAAATTTGATAGCGTAGTAATTGAAAATAATAAAAAAATTGTTTATAAGTGAATTACGGCGAGATGAACGACATGATCATAATTTTTGCTCTGATGTATTTTTGGGTGATTATATGCGTGAGCAGTTTTTACGTCAGAGGAGATTTTGGTTTTGATGAGTTTGTTGAAAACCCCAGCAGACGTTTACACCTTAGAACGGTGAGAAGTATTGGATAGATCGGTGAAAGTCAAAGGTGAGCAATACTAAAATCGGAATGTCTTACTGTACATGATTTTTTATTTTTATTTAGAACAAGGAAAAAGTTTCAAGGTTTATAGCCGCCAACATTTCGTACAGCTCACTCAGCTGTTTTCGGGAATTTTAAGTAGGTACTAGTCTAAGTGTATCACGATTGATTTAATATAAATAAAGAAATTCAAATAAACTAAACTTACTTGTGTTCGTAGTTTCTTTCAAAACTGATTTCAGTGCAGTCAGCTAGGCAGATTAATTCAGGGATATCTGCCAAAATAAGTTGTCAAAAGGTTCTTTGTTAACCTCTTATAAATTGCTTGTTGTCGAACTGGTGGAATTAAAACAAAATTGTCGCCACATTAGATTATATTGAATATTTTGTAAAAATTCAGAAAGCTACCTATAACCAATGAAAGAAAATTTAAAAGTTCTTATCTGGAAAACAAAAAGTTATGAAAAATTACTTGAAAATCTGAAATAGTGTTTTAACTGTAGGTAATATTTGGAATAGCATGCGTTTTCTGGAACTAAAGCTCTAAGAAAAAAAAGGGGATACAAAGTTTTATAAATTTAATGAACAAATATCATCGTCTGCTATGACGTCATTAATGCGATTGTAGCTTAGCGGTTAAGTGTGTTAGCTGGTAAGTAGGCACCATGAGTTCGATTCCCGGTGTAAACATTGAATTTTTCGACTATGTACGTTATAGAAGTCCCATGTATGTATGTCTACTGTCAAGAAATGTACAACTGCACAATAATAGAAAATGTATCGTATATTCTAACCTAAAAATATGCCCTAATAAACTAATGTATACCAGATCCTTTAGTTGGCAGCAGTGTGGCTAAACTTAACTTTAAATTTTAGCATTCCCTTGAAATGATATATACATTATGTGACACAGATCTTTGTTTTGTTTTTTATTTTCTATAAAAAGATTTTTTTTACAATAACGGTAGAAAAACAAATTTTGCAGTCCGTAAACAGCATAGAAAGTTGTTTTTCCTGCTAGCGAAGAAAACAAATATCGGCAAGCACCACTAGATTGGGCAGTCGGTGAAATAATTTTAAAAAAGAAAAATTCGTAGAAAACTCTAGTCAACAGTTCTTTTGTTATGGTCTGTCTATATTCAAAGAATCGTTTTTATAACATCACGTGTTATATCTAATTACGTGCCGTTAGGATATTTGTTTTTGAAAAATTGTCATTATCTTAAACCTGCGTTCGTTAAGCTTGAAAATTCATATCGCGTTGATACCTTTTGTTGAATTGCATTCATCTTTGTTTAATGGTGCTAATTTAAGATTGGCAAGTGAGTCTTTAAAAAAATTAAGAAGGGAGCAAACGATTATGAATTTTGAAAAATACCGTACGAAAATATTGTCGCGATAAGTTCAAGTCAAAACTTCGTTCGAAAGATTGGCTCAAAACCCAATGGACTCGACGTATTATGTAATAGTAATTATGAATGTAAAGTTTACAATCTAGAGTCTTTGAAAATAGAATTGAAAATTTATGAACAATTTACGTTTTGCAAATGATTTTGTAAAGCGTGTTAACTGAATCGTTAGCTGATGTAGTAGTCAGATTACAATGTATTCTGACCTTTATTTCCTAATAACGCAAGAATTTAAGAATGTAGTTATCGTAGACACGCTTAACATTTAAAAAGTATATTTCTAAAGAATCCTAGGAAGAAAATTTATCCATTTGAGCGTAAATGTAGTAAACTGATCCCAAATATAACACAAAAGTACTAGTGGTCGATAAGGATTTTATTAAAACGCTTTAGTTTCCATTGTAACGGTCACAAGTTGGTCGCCATTTATTTAATTTTATCTTTCTTATTTAAAATACTTGAAGCCCTGCTCCATGCTTTTTACCCTAACAAGCGATAAATAGCGATAAGTAAATAATGTGCACTAAATTGCATATTTTGCATCGGTTAGAGTGAGAAAGAGAAAAACGTTGGAGATCAAATACACGTAAGGCGTATTACATATTCCGTGCTTTCGGTATTTAGAGATGCAGTGGACATTTGTCAAGCGAAGGAAGAAAGGATTGTCTCAGTATCAAAATCATAAGCAATAAGGTTATTAAAAAGTCGTAAGCCGTATGCATCCTTAGAGATTATGTAATTTAGTACTTGTGTTGTTATTTGAGTTAGGAGAGTACCTCTGCTAACTCCAGTTTATTTTTTTTTTGAAGCTAAAAGCTAAAATGTTCTTAATCTGAGGATGATGTATGTTTCGTCTTAACTGGTTGTTCTATCAGTGTGAAACGCCAGTTTTTTTAGTTTTTAGAATAACGAACGGAGGAAGCCGAAACAATCAATCAAAATGGAATAGCACAGTTTCTTATTAGCAATACTTATAAATATCCGAAACCAGCCTCCTTAATATGAATACTCTTTAACTAGGCAGTTATAGAGTTTTGCCGAGTTTAATACAGAAGCAAAACTATTAGAAACAAACCTAGCTAGCGTTAGCACAAGGTGCGTGAAAAGAACACGGTTTGTATCTACTTTAAGGGTTCGTTCACAAATTTCTTCTTTAGTAATTATACTTACTAAGCAGTTGTTAGCAGTTGTGGAAAGCGAAAATAGATGGCGAAACTTTTGACATGCTCATTGTGACGCGAAAATTTAAAATTCTAAAAATATATTGGAAGCAAGCAAGCAGAAACTGCAACAACAAACTCCAAAACAAAGAAAAGAATTTTTAGTATATTACAGTTTGTTAACGTCGAAGAATTTATTTCAGAAAAATTTGTAGCGGTTTCGAAGCACTATGCGATAGTTAATGTCGGCGAGGCGTCGTGAGCAATATTTAAAGGTGCAGTAGTAAAAAAAATGCTTCGAGACGAGGGGCGCTATCCTAAGGGTTGTAGTTATTAGTCCCAAGCAGTAGAGACCAAAGACACAAAGAAACAAACACTTCTGTCACAGATAAATATACATGGAACATAAATTTACACGTAAATAATAACAAGATATTCAACAGATAAGTTACTTAACTAACCAGAATGTATTACAAATAATTTGACTAATGCTTTATCCTTCAGCAATATCTTTGTTTTTTCCCTAAACAAAAAAAAACACTACGCCCAAGCCGAATAAACAATCTGCGTTTCAATTACAAGTCTCTAATTATATTATTGTGGCGTTTAGGGTGTATTACTCTAGACACCGGGTTGCATCAGAGAAAGAACTTGGACGAGTCGGTTTTGATGTAGCGTTTATTATTATACATAGCGTGATCGAGCTATACTAATGATAATTATGAATGAAAACGTTGTATGTCAGCACATAGTAATTGGCGTACTATGTGCGGTGCGATGTCACCTGATACCGTGGTATTATGTGTCGTGCTAAAGACGGCGGCCCGGAATGAATTGGACCATTTGATTTGAACTTTGGCCGGTCTTCACTTGATGCTGGCGCTGCAACTACTTGGCTGTTTCTTGACTTATTGGCTACTCGGCTGCCCTCATTATTCGGGTGTAACTGCACTGGTCTAACTGAGCTGTGTGTCGAACTGAACTTACTTACCTACTTCGTTTTATACATACAAAATAGGTTAGTGTGCTTAGTAAGCAAGGCCGTTAAGAAATGCTGACAGTACTTGCTTACTTGCAATAGTATGTTTTAATTTCCGTGTTTACTACATACGTAATCGCGGATGCAGAGTTGACTAGAATGGAGTTGCGATGTCAACCCCACACTATTATACTAACGCGGTTTAGATTGAGTTCCCTAATTATAGCTACTAAACGAAGATAAATAATTAAAACTAATACAGAAATGTTACCCCAAACATACGTGAGTATGATTTGTCGTGAAACCCCGCTAGCACAAAGATTATCACCAAAAGGCGTTAATTATCAATTATTTGCCAGTTATAACTATAGGTTTCTAACACGTAATTATAATAAGAAAGTTTCAAAAACTATACGCATAAGAGAAATTGAAATATCCATATTTAAATTCGAATATTACCCGCAATTTTTTTATTATCAGTTTAAAATATGTCGATCTGCGCCGGTCAAATAGCACCGTTACAAAGTCTCTTTAAGAGGCTGCATTTTTTTTGTCGAGGGATGCGAAGGAAAGTTTCGGCATTTAGTCTCCAACTGTTAGAGTGTCAACAACGACATTTTTTTGCTGCGTATTATTTTTGGTCTGTATAAAATTTGTACCTGTAATTTACTTTAAAAGCTTGGCAACTAAATGCGTTCATAAATTTTGTTTTTACTAAATTTAATAATTTGCGTTTATTTCTTTTTTTAAGTGGCGTATTGCAATCTCGTGTTTCGTTGTGCAATTGGGGTAGAAAGCCATCTAACGTAGCATTCGCATTCCTTTTCTTGATTACGCAATTTCAACAATTTAAAGATACACGCTTTTTGATTGTAACTTAAAAACTAATTAGCGCAGCCTCGTGCTTTGGTTTTAATTTTTATTTTAAGCGCGATGGTGACCTAACATTCAGTGTGCATTTTTTTTGTACAAATAATATTAGTATAATATTCGTGTTATGGTGTATTCCAATCTGTTTTATGTTATGTACACTCATGAAATTTAAAACTTGGACAACACAATTTCTGTAAACAAAAGTTTGCACACTGTGAAGCGGGCTTAAGGGTATCATTTACAATTCTAACAGCAGGTAGTCTCAGCAGGGTTATCTTATAGAAGGACTGTAGAATGAATCATTACACTAAGCACGTTTTAGAAAATAGGTAATTTACGTTGCTTACTTAATTTTTTTCTTTAAAGAATATATTTGAAGGTATCGCTAATTAAACACCATAGCTCGATTAATTATCGAATCATACTTTGATTATGTTGTGTTTGATTAATTCTTAAGGCGGAACCTGAGGTTTTCTCTTTCCTCAGGCAGCCTAAGCAGAGGGGTATCTTTTGGCTTTAAATATTTACACAATTTTGACAAAATTGATTATTTTATTTAAAATAAATTAACGTTCAATATAATTTACGTTATCACCATGCTTGTGTTTTATTTCATTGCTGATATTACTACATTTATCACTGCACTCTAGCGGTTGTTAAAGATTTTATCCTGGATACAACGTAGATGTCTTTAGTTAGCTTTTCCCGCTTTTCGGTCGGCCAAGTTCGCTTCGGGTTTAGTGGTGGACTATCCGAATCTTGCTTTTACAAGTGCCTGGGTTACGTTTGTTAAATTACAAAATATAACTTAAAACTAGGATACTTAGCTTTCAAATCGGGTTATTTGTTGTTTGGGTGCATCATATACTTCAGATAAATTTGTAGTTGATAGAGTTCGAACAGAATGAAAGAAATATGAATAGAGGCTACTGGTTGATACGGACAAGTCTCAATGTTGAAGGTCGCCTGCGTTGATAATGTGCAACGGTTTCTTTGCAGGTGGATAGCAACAACTTCTACCTTAACGAGTGGAAAATGGGAAAGCTAGGCCAGTTTTTGCCTTCGGTTATTTATGTACTTGCCCCCCATGTATAAGTTCTAAAAAGGATTACCCAAACAAATGGCGCTCGCATTGATTCGTTTTAACTTACGGTTTCCGACACAGTGTAATATCTACATAAACTTATTACAGCATTTGAATAATATAAATCAGCTTGTCACCTTACAACTAAATAATTTGATGGTTTTATTTAATAAAAGAATGTATTTATACTTTTGCAGTAACGAGAAACACGTTGTACGTTTGTCGTAGCCACTAATGAGAATGAGCAAACGGAAGTTTCCAAAAATGAATTATACAAGTGGATTTCAACGCCATCTATCGATCGAAAATTCGACACCAATGTTTGGTTACCTAAACACCATGCGCAAAATAACACGGTAGCGGACGTTGGAAAAACCCTGGATTACTCATATCGAGCTGGAACCGCAACAGTGCAAAATCAATAATTATTACAATTTCTTAATTAAAGGTTAATTACATTCTAATTATATGCTCTATTGTAAAATTAAGTGTGTAAGGGTAGTGTGAAAAGTGTCCGACCTAAGATAGCTACAAGAATTTTTTTCTTAAAATTTATTTTTATTTTTCTACATAATCTCCTTGTGACTCTATACACTTCTCCCAGCGATGCTCCCATCTCTTTAATCCGTTCAAATGGTACTCGGCGTTCTTCTTTGCAAAATAATTGTTCACGAAGGTGATTGCCTCCTCATTTGACAAAAATCTTTGTCCTCCGAGCGCAGTTTTTGGTTGAGAGAACAGAAAGAAGTCGCTTGGGGCTAGATCTGGTGAATAAGGTGGATGGTCAAGCAGTTCAAACCGTAATTTATGGATTTTTGCTATGGCAACTATTGAGGTGTGAGACGGGGGCGTTGTCTTTGTGAAACAGGATTTCCTTTTTCTGCAAATGTGGCCGTTAATCCGCAATTTCTGGCTTCAGCTTGTCAAGTAATGATGCGTAGTATGCTCCTGTAATGGTTTTCTCTTTTTTGAAAATAATCGATTAGGCTAACTCCATGACTATCCCAAAAAACAGTCGCCATCACTTTCCCAACCGAAAAAACAGATTTTGTTTTTTTTGGAGCCGGTTCCCCCTTTGCAGTCCACTGTTTTGACTGTATTTTTGTTTCAGGTGTATAGTGGTGTATCCAAGTTTCATTTACAGTAATTAATTAGCACCAAAACTTGGATCTATTGCGTCTAAACTGCGCCAACAGAGCATTGGAAATGTTCATTCGAACACGTTTTTGGTCTAACGTTAGCAAATGCGGCACTCAACGAGCCTAGATCTTGATTTAATATGTGACAAACACGTTCTTTGGACATTTTCATTGCTTCTGCTATCTCTCTCACTTTAATTCGGCGGTCGTCTAACACCATTTGGTGAACTTTAGCGATGTTATCGTCAGTAGTTACAGTTTTTGCACGTCCCGAACGTTTATCATCTCCCAAGCTTTTACGGCCACGTTGAAATTCAGCTGCCCAAAATTTCACAGTGGTAAATGACGGTGAAGAGTCTCCGTACACAAAGTCTAACTCATCTTTAATTTGCGTAGGCGTATTCCCTTTCAAAAATAAACATTTTATGACAGCTCGATAGTCGATTTTCTCCATTTTCACAAAAATACTCACATCGACTCACTCAAACGACTGTCAAATAAAAACTGCGCTTCCAAAATGGCTCAAACTTTGATGTGGTGCTGTCAAAAGATGCACAACTGCATTCCCTGACTTTTACTGACGAGTGCTGCCATCTTCACGTTGAGGTCGAAAACTTTTCAGACCGCCCTCGTAATTATTAGTTTGAGTTCAAGCTGTAACCGCCAAGCCTTAAAATTAAGAAAATAACATTTTGGAAGACGAATTGTGCTTGAATTAAAGGTTAATTAGATGCTAATTAGATAGTTTATTTTTTGGGAAAACGTTGTGGCGGATTTAGTTTGTAAATAAGCTGCAACCCCATACCGAAAAACCAAAAGGAAGCGATATTTTAAGAAATTGTATACGCTATAATTAAGAGCTAATTAGATGCTTTATTGTCAAATTTAGCGCTTATTTTTTTTGATAAAATGTGGCAGCTCCAGTTTGTTTGCGATCAAGCGATACGCCATACGATTTACCCTAAAACATTGAGCATTTACGATCAATAAGTGTTGCGACATCTAGTGTCGTATTTGTCGAGCATTTAGTTAGTTAGCATCAAATTCGTTTTCAAGCTTTGCGGTTGCAGTTTGATTTAAACCTGGAACTCCCTCACTTTTTACCAAAAATATATTAAGGGCTTAATTCAACACAAGAGCATTTAATTAATATTTAATTAACCTTTAATTCTGTAGCAAACTATTATCCAATTTAATGGTTTGTTCATAGTTTTTGCGCGTGGAGGTTACAGTTTCATCTCAAGCCACACACCTTACCCACAAAACATCGAGCACTTAATTCGACAATACAGCATTTAATTAGCATCTTAATTCTTGCGTAAAAAATTTTTCAACTTAATTGTTTCTTCTTAGTTTCTAAGCAAGCTGAAACCGCCACACATTTTACCAAAAAACATAGAACTCTTAATTCGACACTAAGGGATTTAATTAGCATCTAATCAGTTCCCAATACTTGCGTACACGATTTTTCAAAATTAAGCATTCTCTTGGTTTTTGGGTGTCGCGGTGTTGCGGTGTGCATTTTATTTAACAATACGCTAATGAGCACTTAATTCAAGTGCAATCCGTTTTCCAAAATAATGTTTTTTCTTAGATTTTAGGAGTGGCGGTTGCAGCTTGAAGTGAAGGCTCAATTACTAATTTAGGAGACAAAGTGGTGTATCGACTTATTTATTAATCCGTTAATTTTAGTGCGTACAATAAAAAAAAGGTGCAAGTATTGGGTATCAAAAAAATTCGTTCAACAGATTTTAATTTTAAGAATTTGCATACCGCAATTCTCAGATATAAATCAAAATCAGAATCCACTTTCCTACTAACACGTATAAATTTATGCAATCTTGATAATTGTGACATTGCAGGAAAAACTGTGGTCATCGAGGTCAAGGGCACACATGCAGCTTTATTAAATAAAAAAAAATCGAATGCATCGTACGCGTGACGTAGCGCTACCAACAAATCAAAACCAGCTTTTCAGAAATTGTAAATTGAAAGGCAAAATATCGCTTCAATTAAAATCACAAAAGCCCAATCAGTCTCTGATTATAATAGAATTCAAATAATTAACTAAATATTCGTGGAAACGTTGCGCGGGCGTTGAAACTTCTGTTTTCATTGACGAACTCGTGGTATCCATGGTACGATGTGACGAGTCGTAGTAAGCCTTTTTTCACTATCAGTTTTGGTTGATGATGCGTTTCGAGCATACCGTTAAACGACCCCTACGTTCAAGCACGCGATGTTTACGCTTGGTGAACATGTATTAATGAAACTACTGGCGCTTTTTAAAAGTTGAGGTAAGATTTTCATGAAAATCTAAAACAACGCGCATCAATTTTAGTTTGTTTTCAGTTAATCTACTAATGATGGTAATTCGGGGAGGCAAGTTGACTCCGGCAAATTCAAGAGGCAACAGTCCGGCAAAGGAAGTGCTTCAAAAAAATGCCAAAGCAATTTTGAATAAGTCGCAAAGGTTTCGAAGCCCAACTCGTGGTGGACCATTGAGTTCAGCCAAAAGTTTTGATAAGTCGAGAGGCAACAGTCCCGCCAGCGTCGACAACAGAGTGATTTATTTATCGTCGAGAGGAAGCGAGTAAGTTCCACTCATTTTTTTTTTACATTCGAACACTAACGACTACAAAAATTATACAAGATTTTTTTTTCTATTTTATAGTCGTAGAATTGGAAACCATTATTTAATTAATGTTTAACAATATACTCCTTTATATGATTTTTTTCGTTGCATTCTTTCAAAATATAACTAACAATAAGTTCTAAAAATAAAATAAAATACCTAACAGAAAATAAATTGTCCATAATAATAAATTTATACTATAACCACTATAAAAGGATACTTTATCTGGTTTTATTTTTCTAACGTACATACAACGGTTAATATACAATGCATTCCATGAGCCATCACGAATAATTCCTTTACTATTTTGTTTTTAGTCAATGTCAAATTTGTTTTGGAACGTAAAAAGCCCTCATCTCAAAAATTTTGAAACGTAAAGGTCTCGAGATACCCCTCATTTTGAGGGTTGGTTTATTATTTTAAATTTTCAATGACAATTTTTCAGAAACGCATTTTATTTTATTAATCAATTTCCATACAATATTACAACTGAGCTTCTACAGCTTTTCTAACATTTTGAAAGACTCCGAAAGTGATCTGACTGCAGTTTCTCTCTATTATTTCTCCAGCTTGTGTTTCATGCACTTTCTGTTGTAAATATCACCACAAAAAGATTGAGTAATGTCAAGTCAGGTGACCTTAAGCATCCTTGGAGTAACTCAGAGAAAGAATATAAAAAAACTGCCATCAGAATTTGACATTAGAAAATGTCTCTCTAACAACAAAAATTGCCCTGTTTTATGGATTATGCTGAAAACAGAACTGTAAATCAATTATGCGGGGTGGTTTGTTTTAGTTGGAATGCACTGCATTCAATTTAAACAAATAATATGTTGAAAAACGAGTGTTTTACAACCAGACTGTTTGTAGCTCTATTGATAGCACGATGACAAAGTTTGCAGTCTGACTGAATGGAGGTTTTTTGATTACCCGATACCCGATTTTTATGACAGCACTATTAATACTGATTTGGCTCGTTATCAATTAAATTCCAAGATTCAAAATATTTATAGCTTTATATCCCTTTATCAATTATATTCTGTTAATAAAATTGTGAATTCAAATTTCAGAACTTTAGATTTAGTTTTATCGAGTCTTTCAAATGTAACAATTGATCGAGGAAGTTATCCTCTAGTTCCAGAGGATAATCATTATCCCCCGTTATTAATTCATGTGCGACTACCAAAAAATAAATTTGTTACGGCTAGAGTATGTAACCAGCCTTGCAGCACTATGTGTTATAAATATAAAAATGTTAATATTGAAGATTTAAAATGTATGATCTCTCAATCTGACTGGTCCTATTTATATGCTATTTCAGATGTTAATTTGGCTGTGGAATACTTTCATAAGATTCTTTTTGATTGCATTGATAAATATGTTCCTAAATGTTTAATTAAGCCTGAACGTAAATATCCTGTTTGGTTTGATTCAGACATAATTAAACTTATTAAAACCGAAAATAAGCTTGCCAAAAAATGTAAAATTTCTCCTTATTTTTTTAGCAGATACAAATGTGCTAGAAAAGTTCTTAAAAATAAAATAGATATTGCTTATAAAAAATTTATCGTTGACACCGAAAACTCTGTTTCATCTGATCCAAAAAATTTTGGTCTTGTACAAAACTATTAAAATCTAAAACTAAGTTATTAGATGAAATACATTATAATGGAATTAAATATAGTGGCCACGAGATTGTTGTTTCTTTTGCCGATTATTTCATGTCTGTCCACAGTCAAACAAAATCGAATTATGATATGGATAACATTTTGGCGAGTAGTAATGCTTGTGACAATATTCTTTTAATTTAGGTCTAATTTCTATAAATGATGTTAATGGTGCTTTTGACAAACTAAAAATAAAATGAGCAATGGTCCCGATGGCATTCCTACTTATTTTTTTGAACACTTAAGGACGTAATCGCGACAGAATTATGTTATATTTTTAATTTATCTATTAAGACAGCCGTTTATCCTGATCTTTGGAAAGTTTTTGAATATGTCATTTACAAAATATTATTTAGTTGTGTTAGAAATTTTATATGTTCCCAGCAGCATGGTTTTTTCACAGGCAGATCTACTGAAACCAATTTGCTAGTCTTTTCTGAATATGTTAGAAGTGTACTGGATGTGGGAGGTCGCGTCGATGTGATATTTACGGATTTTTCGAAAGCGTTTGATGTAGTAGATCACGACCTCATTTTGCTTAAACTTCATAGGCTTGGTGCATTTAAACTTACTTTGTTATTTTTAGTTCATATCTGAAAGATAGGTCTTTCAGCGTTAGATTTCTTAACTTTAATTCTAAAAGAAATGTTTCTTTGTCAGGCGTGCCTCAAGGGGCAAATCTTGGCGTTCTTCTTTTTTAATTTTTGTAAATGATTTGCCACCTATTTTTTCTTCTAATTGCTTAATGTATGCTGATGATTTGAAATTGTATAGTAGTATTCATTCTTAAAGCGACCGCACATTATTACAAGTTAAATTTGTGGTGTATTGAGAATAAATTATTACTGAATACAAATAAATGTGTTGTTTTATCAGCATCAAATCAAAGAGTCATTTACGACCCAGTCTATCTTATCAGCAATCATAATTTAGAAGTAGTACAGTCTCACAAAGATTTAGGTATAATTTTCTCAAATAAATTCTCTTTTGTTGAACATATTCAGTCTATTGTAAAATTTTGGTACAGATTAATTGGTTTTGTAAAAAGATGTACTCGTGATTTTGCAAGTACCAAAGCAATTTGTGTGCTTTATTTGCATTGATTAGAACCAGACTGGAGTATTGCTCTGGTGTTTGGTTTCCCAGTAGTGCTAAATATAAAAACATGCTTGAGATTGTGCAGAACAAAGTCCTTAGGTACTTGAATTATAAAAAGTATTAAGTTTTTGTCCATTTGACTCTCCCACTGATCTACTGAGGCGAGATGCAAGAATTTGTAAATTATCTGTTAGACGGGATGCATCAATTCTATGTTTTTTTTAAATTGATCAATGGGCATATCGATTGTTCAGCACTGTTACGCCAAGTAAGTTTTCATGTTCTTAGATCTATCAACACTAGAGCTAGCACTTTCAGTTTGCTACTAATGCATAACTTTAAGACTGATGTTCTAAAATATTCAATTTTTAATTATGGTTCCGATATTTTTAATTCCATTACTCATCTTAACGATAACGATAATAATGTTGACGCAAGTGATTTAGATATGTTTAGTATGTCTTTAAGAAATTTCAAAAAAACTTTGATCAATGTATTAGAAAATAAGTAATACATTGACCGTTTAAATTTAGTAAATTTTTTTTTTTGCTCTTCTCTTAAGACTGATAATGTAAATTTTGTTAATTTCAAATAGATACCTATTTGGGGTTATACCTGCGGTCTAACTTTGTATTATATATTGTTGTGTATGTTATTATTATACAGGGTGTCCCACCGGGAACGCCATCGATAGATTATAGGAAAACTGTGCATGGGAAAAATTTGAAAATTTGATAGTATACTAACATCGACGGGGGCAGTTCCGTTAAAATATTTTCAAGATGGTGGCACTTCCGGTTATACCGGAAGTAGGTGTCAAGTTGTTTATTTCAAATAGAACATCCTATATATTATTATATTTTTGGATTTTGCACAAAATTGTAGACACCATTTTTATATAATTTTATCTTATTTAGCATCAAAAATAAGGACTTTGTACAAGGTTATCTATTCAAAAAATTCATGGTTTTCGAAATATTGTCAATTTAACTTTTTTTATGTTGCACAAATGCTATTGTATTTCTTTTAGTATGAATGGTTATTCCTAGTTGGCCATGATGGCGTTAGAAAACAATCATCTATTAAGGATATGTTAAACTGTTAAAAATGTTTAATAATCATGCCGGGACGCTTAAATTATACAAACGAAGATTACTTAAATTTATTTATTATTTATGGACAATGTAATAAAGTTATATCAAGAACATGTGTTACATTTGTACCAAGATACCCGCAAAAACAGAATCCATCACCAAAAGCCCTTAAACGAATAATAGAAAACTTCAAAATTTTTGGACCCATTAATTCAAATGTACAGACATAACCTAATTATTTGATTTACAAGAAAGAACAATTAATTAGAGACCAAAGTTTAAAAAAAAATTGTTTTATTAAATGTTCAAATTGACGTCCTTAAACTTCTAGACATTTTTCGCATCTGGGTAGCAAATTTTCATGGGTCGTCTTCCTTATTGCTTCACGTGTTAAATTTTAAAACTCAGTCCTAACTCGCTGCATTCAGTCTTCTTTGGTGGTTAACGGGGTGTTATAAACTTGATTTTTAATTGTACCCCAAATAAAAAAATCGAGCACTGAGATATCTGGGGACCGTGGTGGCCAAAGAAAGGGTCCATTGTTTGCTATCCATTGATCATAACAGGCGCCTTGTAAAAAAATGTTGATTAATTGGCTACTATGTGGAGGTGCGGCGTCATGTTGATAGAATAGATCAGCCAAAGGTAAATTATCTAAATAATTGTTTTGAAAATTGTGCAGGATGTTCAGATAGCCTTCACCTATTTAATAAGTTAATAAATCAAATATTTAAATAATTTAAAAAAAGGTTAACTTACCTTTTAAATTTTCTTGATAAAAATGTAATGCCACGATGCCATCGTTTCTTACTGCAGCATAAACATTAAATTGCCAAGATTCTTGAAAATTTCGCTCTCTAATAACGTAGACATTTGATTCACTCCAATAATGGGAATTTCGCCGATTAAAAATGGAGGTTAAAATAAATTTGCTGAAATCCAATCTCCTTAAAAAATCAGTCTCTTTCAGATGGTGAACCATGGAAAATGCATGCGGATGAAATTTATGTTTGCGTAATATTCTTTGAACTGACGATTTACTTAATCCAGATTCCAATGCAGCTTGTCTTACAGACATTGTTGGATGTGCAGCAAAATATCCCAAAACAGCGATTTCAACATTTTCATCATTAACGACAGGTTTATTTTTCTGTACATTTGGTTTAACGGATCCAAAGTTTTTGAAGTTTTCTATTATTCGTTTAAGAGCTTTTGGTGATGGTTTCTGTTTTTGCAAAGTCTACCTTATTTTGATGCTAAATAAGATAATTATAAAAACAGGGTGCTTACATTTTAAAAAAATGACTTTTGACGTGTTTTTGAATTTAATTTTAATCCTTTTTTTATCACCCTGTATTAATTTGTTATCAAAATATTGACATAGTCCATATAATAGTCTGCTAGGAAACTTCATAAAAAAAAAAAAAAAATATTATTAAATTTTTATAATAGCGATATTTTTTTTTTTAATTTTTAATTAATTTTTAAAATTTTTATTTTTTATAAAAATTATAAAAATTTTTTTTTAAATTTTTTTTAAAATAAAAATTATAGGGTGTTCTATTTAAAATAAACAAGTTGACACCTACTTTCGGTATAACCGGAAGTGCCACCATCTTGAAAATATTTTAACGGAACTGCCCCCGTCAATGTTAGTATACTACCAAATATTCAAATTTTTCCCATCCACAGTTTTCCTATAATCTATCGATGGCGTTCCCGGTGGGAATAAATAAATAAATAAATAAATAAATAATTTCTGAGTGCGCGCAAACAAGTATAATGGTACATGTTTTTCATACTATTTACTATTTCTCTCGGATATCCTCTAAATTTGTTTTATATATAAGCAAAAAAATGTTTGAAAAAATAGTTGTATGATATTTAGGTTAGGTGCTCCCAGCCGCTTTGATTATTACACAATTAAAAAATGTTGAACTTTTATCATACGACGAATAGCGTGCTACAAGAAATTACTAGTAACGTGTGTTAACGCGATCACACGTTATTTTGCATCCGTAAAATATCAAGTCATTTCCATACCAAACTAGAAAAATTGTCCCCTATAAATTGGTGGCGTCCGTTCGTGCGTATACAAACCTGAAGAATTACTGAAACTTGGCGTTTAGAGTTGATTTAGATTTTTACCAATTTTGTTGAAACATTTTTCTATTTTGCGAATAGTGCCACAAGCTAAGAAAAAAAAGGGTCGCATTGAACTCCACATCGTTTCGATCGAAAGTATGAAACGACAAAACATTTTGCACGAAAAATAAAAACTTACTTAATTGTTAAACAGTGCTGCGCCTGTTTTCGACATCACTGAACTCAGACAAAATATTTTCGTTCATACAGCACTTCCGGTTGTACCGGAAGTAGCTGTCAACTTTCTATTTTAAATGGAACATGCTATTTTTATTTTATTTTCAGATTCTACGTAAAATTTGAGGTGTAGTTTAATTACTATACCATACCCAAAAAATGACTGGTTTTTTAGTTATATGAATTTAAAAAAAAAAATTAAAATCATGCTGAATTATTATCGTTCATATCTCAAGATGATATCAATATTTTAGTTCCTAATTTGTTGTGGCAATTGTCGGTATGTTACAGTAACTCACATATGAATAGAAACTCGAATTGCATGTACAGGGTGATGAAAATTTTCGTGCCAATATGAATAACTTTCGACCTCAAAAACTTGATTAATTCAAATGAGACACCCTGTGTTCTTAATCATCAATCAATCAATCAATCAATCATTTATTGTGCCAAGGAATACAAATAGTATTTTTTTGCACTTGTCATAATTACAATATATATATACATAAATATAAGTAAAACTAAACAAGTAATTACAAATATGTGAAAGTATATAACACGCTACAAAACAAATTGCACAACAGTAATGTTTAACAATAATAAAATTATTAGACGATCATTAACATAATTCAACTTCTTAAATGACTAGATTGGCGTAAGATATGGGAGTATTTAAATATTCTTCTATAGAGTAAAAGCAATGACATAAAATGTGTTTTTACGATCTTTTTAAAATAATAAGAAGAAGATTCTTTTACCTGACTGGGAAGAATATTATATAAATCAGTTTTAAAACCGTTATTTTTTGACTTGGATAGCCTGTAGTAAGGAGTTCTCAGTTTCTTAGTCCCTCTAGTATTATATCTATGTGTGTGCTGTTAGTCGGGAAACACGCCTTTGTTTTATGAATCTCTAAATGAGCACAATATATAAATATCGATGGTAGAGGCATTATTTGAAATTTGCTAAATAGAACTTGGCCTGGGTCTCTAAAATGAGCATTGGCTAAGATTTTAACTGCTCTTTTTTGCATAGAAAAAACTTTTTTTTGCTTTAGAAGAATTACCCCATAGGTTGACTCCGTATAACAGATGGGAATGAAATAAAGCAAAATAGCACGATTTAATGGTGGAAGCACTGATGCAATTCTTTAAGTTTCTTAGGACAAACGTAGCTTTTGCTAATTTACCAATGAGGTAATCTACGTGAGCGTTCCAACGGAGTCTGTTATCTACATAAATTCCTAAAACTTTAGCGCATACACCTACAGTGAGCTTAGTGTTAGAGGTGAACGTAAGGAATTGTATTTTTTCATTATTTAATTTTAAGTTATGGTGAGCAAACCAATTATCAATGAGTTGTAATGCGTTTAGGCTTTTGGTCTGTAGTCTCTCGCTGTCTTTATCAGAGACGATTAAAGATGTGTCGTCGGCATAGGCAACACAATGGTTAGGCTTAATGTAGTGAAAAGGTCATTGATATATATTATGAAAAATAAGGGACCTAATATCGAGCCTTGAGGCACACCATATTGTGTAGTTAGTAGTTTGGAGTAGGTACACTTAGTTTTAACACACTGTTTTCTATTATAAAGGTAAGATGTAAAAAAAGATTTGGCTAGACCTCTGATACCATACATCTCTAATTTATCAAGTAAGATATTACAGTCAAATGCTTTAGATAAGTCGCATAAAATCAGCGATGCTTGTTTACCCCTTTCAAGGGATTCAATTATAATTGATATTATTTTGGAAACCGCTTGAGTAGTGGAGCAGTTTTGACGGAAACCATATTGAGCGGGATTTAACAGTTGTATTAGTGATAAAGTCGTTTACAACCTGTCATGTAAAATAATTTCGAAAATTTTAGAAAAAATTGGAATGATAGTAATAGGTCAATGTAGTTATTTAAGCTCATTTATTTTCCCCTTTTGAATAACGGTACAACAACGCTCAATTTAAATACCTCAGGGTACCTTCTATAATGCATAAATTAAAGAGAGTCACCAAATAATCTACATAAATATCAATTGTATCCTTAACAAAAATTGCGTTGATGCCGAAATAATCAGTACACCGGGATTTCTTTAATTTGTTAATTGCGTGTAGAACTTCACATTTTGATATCGGATGTAAAAAAAAGGTACCATTTGTATTATTTAGATGTTCAAAGATGGAATAGGAGTTAGTACTAGCTTTTAGTAAATTTTGAGGTAATTGACTTGGCGTGTTTACAAAGAAAGCATTGAAATCGTCAGCGGTTAAAGACGATTGATTTTGAATGAGCTGATTTTATTTCTTTCAAAATTAACTAATTTTCTAGCATCTTTGGCCCTGTTATTGGATTTTCTTAAGAATTCGTCATAATTTTCTTTTTCAAAATTTATCGTTTTTGCGATACTCTTTTAAAGATCTTGTACTCATTGTAGGTTTTGTTTACATCACATCGATGTCTTTGTTGTCTCTTTCGATACATACTAACATGTCCTATGTTAAATTGATGATTAAAACACAGGGTGCTCTCATCAATTTGAGCATAGGACATGTTAGTATGCACGAAAGAGCTACAAAAAACATCAATTGATGATTAAAAACATAGGGTGTCTCCATTTGAATTAAGCAAGTTTTTGAGGTCAAAAAGTTGTTCATATTAACGCGAAAATTTTTATCACCCTGTACATGCAATTCGAGATTCCATTCATATGTGAGTTACTGTAACATATCGACATATGCCACAACAAATTAGGAACTAAAATATTGATATCATCTTGTGATATGAACGATAACAACCTCAGCATGATTTTATTTTATTTTTTTTAAATCGATATAACTAAAAAAACCAGTCATTTTTGGGTATGGTATAGTAATTAAACTACATAAATTTTACGTAGAATCTGAAAATAAAATAAAAATAGCATGTTCCATTTGAAATAAGAAAGTTGACAGCTACTTCTGGTGCAACCGGATCGGTTCGCTGATGATGATAGTTTAGCTATTGAAACACGTGTTCGAGTAAAGTTTTGGTGCAGTTTTTGGTGTTTTTAATTTGTTATATAGATGCTGTAGATTAGTGTTCCATTCCTTTGATTGGCAGAAGTATTTTGGATAAAAAAAGTCTGAGGCAAGATAGGAAACAAAAACATAACAAAGATCAGTAGTAATTGCAAAGAAAGGGTACTGTCGTATATAGATGGTTTAGTGGAATTATCAAGGAATGAAATAACGCGAGAGGGGCAATAGGAGTAGTGAAAAATACTGAGAAAGAAAAGATGTCATAATAAACGTACAGAAACAAAGAAGAGCAGGAGGAAGAAAACCGAAAAATGGAAATGCAGGAAGGAAGATGTTGAAAGTTTTAACCTATGTTATACGGTAGGTATGACAAAAAGAATTGACAAATAAAGCAATGAAGAGTTTTAGATAAGAGGTTGGAAAAACAAAAATGAGGTTTTGAAAAGTTATTTAAAGAACAATGATGTATGGAACAAGAGTGAGTGTGGGAGTGAAAGAGAGTGAGATAATTGGAAAGTGTTTAAGAAAAGTATTGGGAATATGGTTTAGAGTTTAGATATAGAAGCGCCGAATTATACAGTGGAAGACGGAATGGAATTAGTAAAAAATAATCGTACACGCGCGGAAGAGAGCAACTAATTTTGAAGAAAGAAGTTAGGAGTAAATAACGTTTGTGCACTAAGAAGGTATTTATATTAAGAGAAAAGGGAAGAAGTGGACAGAAGGAGGGAAGAAGAATGAATGTAGAATAACAAATAGTAAGTGCAGGAGACAAAAGGATATGCGAGAAAAGGTACAATGAAGGATGTGGAGGGTTGTTAACAAAAAAGTTGCCGAATTACATAAGGGGAGATAAAAGTTCATCACAAATACAAGAAACGACATTAATAAGTTGAATTTCATTATGAAGTGTCTGTAGACGAATTCTCAATTTAATCTAATTCAATAAGACAGATTACACATATTTCCATTCAACTTCATCTAAATTATATTTAAGCGAAAACTTTAAAAACTTAAAATACCTAGATTTTGACTATTTTCTTCTTTAAAATTCCACAAAGTTTTAAAGCTCCAATACCTCTAAAGAAACTCAACTGAATCGAACATTTTGGCATAAAACATTAAGTTTATTTTCTGACATTTATTATTGTTTTTATAAGCAAATATGGTAGCCACATATTCGTTGCAATTTTATAATTACCCATTACAGGAATATCCATATAAGTAAATTAAGTTTTCTGACAGTTCGAAATTATTCTTTATTTTATAAATAATAATAAATTATATGAAATGAAATATGTTAAGCAGCAACCATATTCTTAAAATTTTTCATATATATATATATATATATATATATATATAGCAGCATATAACGCTTGCATGTGTGTAATGGCGCTGCATGTGTGGCGTGACCAGTGTGTGGTGAGTGGGTGTGTGTGTGTGGGTGACGGCGGGGCCTGTGTGGGTGTGTGTGTGTGGCATGAGAGCGCCAGTGTGTTGGGTGTGTGCTGGCGTGACGTGCGACGAACTTGTGTGGCCGGCGTGGCTGTGTGTGTTTGCCGTGTGGCTAGCAGTGGCAGCATGGCCGTGTGACGTGAGTGTGCAGCCAGCCAGCGCCGGCAGGCGCATAATAACATGGCATTTAATATGGCATAAACTAAATATATAAACTATATTATTATTATTCTTCATATATTATTCAGTATATGTACTATGTAATAATATACCCATTTTCTTATATTATATATATAATAACATATTCTATATGTGGCTGTATTCTTATATATATTTCTGCTTTCTTATAAACAATAACATGTATGCATAATATATATGTGCTTTTCTTCTCTTATATGTGTATTCTGTTCTTTGTAATAATATGTGTGTGTGGCTGTGGCCGTGCTGGCATGGCACGTGGCAGCGTATGTGGCAGCAGAAGAACAGCAGCAAGAAGCATAGTGTGGAGGGGGTGTGTGTGGTGTGTGTGTGTGTGTGTGTGTGTGTGTGTGTGTGGCGTGTGGTATGTATAAACAACAAACAATAATGACAATATGTGTATACATGTATGTATGTGAAACATGTATTCTGAAACCATACCATTTTCTTATGTGTTGTATTATGTTAATAGCGCCAGTGCAGCCCAGCAGCGTTGGCGGCGGCAGCGAGCGCGGCCGGCAGCGACGCGGCGCGTGACGGCAATGTGGCGTGCGGCGGCAGGCCGAGCCGGCGCGGGCCGCGCGACCGGCCGAAGCGCGTGCGACATGACGAATGTGTGGCGTGTGCTTTATGTGAGTGCCGTGTGTGTGGCGTGTGCGCTGAGTGGCAGCGGTGAGCGGGGCGTGTGGCCCAGCCAGACCAGCTGGCTGTGTGGCTTGGCATGGCCTTGCCCGGGCCGGGGCAGCCTTGGTAAATATATGTACTTCAATGCATATAATATAACATCTTCTATATATATATACTTTATATATCTTTATATAGACATCTTACTTATGTCTCAGAAATAATATGTGAAGCATGTGAATAATAATAATGTGAATGTAATAATGACGTGTGTGAGCAATGTGGGTGGGGCTGTTTTTGTGTGTATGGCAATGGCAGCGGCGGCGTGACAATGCAATGTGAGCTGACGAAGCGGCATGTGGCATATAGAATGTGTGTGTGTGCCTTGTGTTGGCTGCTGCTGATGTGCCCCCTTGCTTGTTGCCTGTTGCCTTGCCTGCCGCATGCCTTGTGGGGGTGGAGGCGTGAGCCATGCATATATGTGTGTGTTAGTGTGTGTGTGTTAACATGTGGTGGGTGATGCCTGCCACCTTGCCTTGCCTATACTATATATATATATATTATATATATATATATATATATATATATGCATGTACTATATGTGTATATATACCTTATATATATATATATATATATATATATATATATATATATATATATTATATACATATATATATATATATATATATATATGTATAGCATATATATATGAGGTCCTACTCTCTACCACACACACTACCTCTGCCACATACCCTCACCTACCCTCTCTGCTTTTTTCTTATATACCCACACGGCAGCGCCCCGGTGGTGTGGGGTGGGTGATTACGATGGAGTGATGATGATGATGATGATGATGATGATGATATTGTGTGATGTGTGTGTGTGTGTGTGTGTGTGTTCTTTGTTCTGCTACCTGCATATGTATGTCCCTTACCATACCTTATATGTATGTATGTGTATGCATGTAGCCTCCTTATTTACACATTACATGTACCCACCCACTTTTACCCCAGCCCTGTGTTCATACATACCCATGTCATAATATGTAACATTATCTTTCATATGTATGAAATCTGTGAA